>JAJJMA010293773.1:0-44295 GCA_023529015.1 Papaver nudicaule
GAAGGGTTAGGTTTTTCAATGGATTTCTAGGGTTCCAACAAGATACCTGATATGCCGTCAACGAATCCTATGAAGCGATGGATTCAGTGCGTCCAAACGATGATGGATTGTCTACCACAAAATTCATGGACCTACCCATACTGAAATTTAAGGGGGGGTTGTACAATTTACATTTTGCTTTGAAAACCAAATCTGTATGTGTTCAACTTAGCGGGCTAGGTGCAGAATTGTAGATAGCACAGATTCCTCAACAACTCCCTAAATTTTTAGGTTGGGGCCCGTTCGTGGAGACTTGCAATATTTGGCATTGTTGATTGCATCACCCTTAAAGTCGGGCACGAAAGGGGTAAAATGGTATCATTTGAACATGAACAACATCACATCTGTTGGACTGCATATAAGAGGGTTGTGGTGTTGGATTCAACTAAACAATTTACCTTGCTTAACGTCCTCCATAGTGGACTTGCAATATATGTACAATGAATTTTCCTCTCATTAGGCCTATCAATTTTTATGTTGGGGCATTACCTGTCGTTTGTCTGTAGTATTTTCACATTTTTGAGTAAATGAAAAGCCTATACAATGACTCACTGGTTGTGGGATGAAGTGTTCACAGAGAATAAAAATGTATAATTAAATTAGTGTTGCAAATTCATCAAATAATACCGAAGAAAATCCTGCGACATAGTACTGTTCATAGAGAATACAAATATTTCACTACCTAAAAAAAAAACACTTTCACACTACACTTGCGTAACTCATCTGCCTTATAACAGTTTTCCATACATGTATCAATAGTGGCACCATTAATGTACCGGGTCGGTCCTTATATAGACTCGTCCGAGTCATCTTCTACCACCACGATGTCTTCAATCTCTTCCTCACTAAAAGAGTCGTCCGAGTCCTCTACAAATGCTTGATTGGAGTGCATCCAGTCAAGATATTCATCTGTGTACGGCCTTCGGTAGTCAACCGGTTGGAGGTATTGGGGGAAAGGCCTACGTGACTTATCAGAGAACAAAGACCTGAGCGTCGCCCGCATTTTTTGTGGAATTCTACAGGTACAACACTGAATGCACATCGGAAACATTTCTTCTATAACTGGACGATCCTGGTTGAAGCCATACTGCCCGGTAACAAGTGCTGGTATATAGAAGGTGGTTCCATTGAGGGTTGGCAGTAAAACACGGCAGGTGCTCCCATTGTTGGCCCAGAACACAGGTTGAATATCCCAGTGAGAGAGGCACAAAAAGGCATAGTCCTAACTCGTTATCAAACTCAGGGTAGACGAAACGAGTCAACACCCGAGTCACACATCACTAAATCTCTGTGTATAAAGTAGAAATCTCGGTGCGATTCTTCGACATAACTAATCGGAGGAGAGTGTCGGATTCAAGAGCAAAATGGATTATTCTGAACAAGAGGTAGATTTATTCGGCGATGATGATGAAATAGAGAAAGAGAAAAACAACGATGAAGATGATAATAGTAGAAACTCGTCGTCTTCTTCGTCGTCATCCTCATCATCTTCATCTGGTAATGCTAGTGGTGGTGGCAGTGGAAGCGGTAGTGGAAGCGCTAGTGGTAGTGGAAGCGGAAGTGGTAGTGCTAGTGATAGAGATGACGAAGATGAAGTAGATAATAAAGATATTATTGGAAGAAGACGGTTCGACGAAGACGATGGTAAAGATCTATTCGGTTCTGATAATGAAGATTATGTCAGAACTCAAGCCTCCAGTCCGTTTTCTGTTCCCAGTAAGTTTCCCTAACTTTTCTATGTTTATTTTTCCCGTTTCAATTGGAAAATCTTGGTGTTATTTTGATTATGGAATAGATTAGGTTTAGAAGATTCTGATATTTTTAGATATCTAGTGTATGTATGTTAATGTATTTGTTAACATGTTCTTTTCTCGATTAGGTTGGAATTGCATTGGTTTTGAACCATTTTTTTGTTCCGTAGGTTAACTGGTTTTGTAAATACATTAATGTATTTGTTCACCCTTTACTATTGTCATTTGCATAAGCTTTCCATGTTTTTAGTGCTTGTAGAAAGGGAATTGCGAACTAGGAGGCTTATAGGATGTTTACTACAAGTTGAGCAATGGAATTTTTACCTCATTGATTTTTTTAATGCAATTTTAGTTTCTGATATGTGGAAGAGTTTTTCTACGCAATGCCCTTTTCTTCCTTTAAGATTTATGGATTTTCAATATTTTTCTTTGTTCTGTATATGGCAGCATTACCTCGTATACAAAACATGAATAATCCTTCCAGGGGACGTGGCGGACGCTGGCAATCTGGTTTCCAGAATGGGAGAGGAGGGCATGGTATCTTGCCTCGTCCTGGGTCTTATAATCAGCGGGGAGGTTATGGTGGTTATGGGGGTGGTGGTAGGTATCAACAAGTACGAGATGAGCGTTTTGTTTCTGATATGAAGTTCAAGACTGAAGAAACTTTATCAAGGAAAGCTATCACATTTCAAGAGGTAATTTGATACCTCCCTTGTTTGTTGTATATTCTATGGAATATTGACGTATGGGAAAATGTGCCATAGAATTGGTTTGAATTTGCTAACTTGATTTGGATCACGGCATCATTAGATACTTCACCCAACCCTAAATTTACATCTTTGTATTAGTTGCACCTTAGTGGCCAGGAATGGGTGCGCTGCCAGTGGTTGCAAGAATTGTTAAATATTGCAAAAGACTGAATGGAGGAGCGTAACAGGAGCTTGTGCATGATAGTTAGTTCTCTATAGATAGTTTAGTTCAACTACTAATTTTCCAAATTTACAAATCAAGAAGACAAGAACAGAGTATGTCAGTATAAAATGAGAATCTTAATAAAGTGCTATTGTCAATCTGATCTCTTCACTTTCCATGTATGTATCCTTGGACCGAGAATCCTTTTTTCGGAATGAATTGTGATGAACATAAGCTTTTCTAGATGTACAACAACTGTGGGTTTCTGGAGAGAGATATGCATCTAAAACAAAAGTCAATTATATTTGATTTTGATAAATAACTAAAGTAAACACGAAACAACTTAGAATACTTAGGTTCATATCGCCATAAAATTTGTTTTTTGTTGTTTTAAGAAGATTTGGCATTCCTAACCCTTCGGGGCACATTTCTCCCTTGTTTGTAGCGCACTCCTAGCAAGTTTCTCACATCTCAGTGAGAATGGCAGTTCCCTTTTTTGCAGCAAAACCTTTATTTACATCATGTCATATTTAATCCTACATATCCTGAATTAAAACTTGATCAACAGCCATCTGAACTTGCTTGCTATAGCCGCGATGAAGGTGGGGATGTTCATTTTGATGATCGCAGCTTGGTAAGCTCTTTGACTAATCCAGCCCATCGAGACCTTCTTTGCTGATAGTAATTTTGTCTTTGTTGTAACTTCTCTAATCCATTGCATTTTCCATTCTATTTAACTAGAGACTTTTTAAGCGCCTCATATCCGAAGATGTTGGGGCTGATTTAAACCAGGGGTTTGACACTTTCATCGAGAAAAAAGGTACCTCTGTTATTCCAATAACTCTCATCCAATATTTGGTTATGGCCAGAGGTGTTTTGGGATCTGGGAAATTTTTCAGATATGTATCTGTGTTTGTTTTTGCACAATTATTGACTGTGTGAAAACTTTATTGTTCTTCTGATATCAGACTTGGGTTCCGAGGGGTTTGGTGATCTGCTTGCTTGCATAAGAGATAAGAAGATTCCACTTGAGAATAATATTCATTTTGTGGTAATATAAAGTATCTTCTACTTAACATTTCTGCATGTGAGTTACTTGTCTATGCCATTTTCTAATTTTTCTGTTTTTGGTGCAGACGTACAGAAACAACCTTAACAAGGTAATGGCTACTGCTGATGTGCTTATTTCCACGAATTAGTCCACTCTTTTGTGCTAATTATTAGTAATTACATTTGGGGCACTAACATATTGAGTAAAACAATTATTTGGTTTTTAAGACTTCTACTTTTAGTGTTAATTTTTTTTCTCTTCTGTAGATAATGGCCACTGCATATGCCAGGCATGAGCCATGGGAAATGGGGGTGCATAAAAGAAAAGGGGTTGTCTATCTTGATGTGCATAAACTTCCAGAAAGGCCTCAAAGTGAGACTGATCGTCGAAGGTATTGATATTTTCTCGTCTCTTCTTACCCATTTTAAGAAACGAAGTTGTTTGTGTGAAACTGGTGTAGTCAGAAAATTTATCTTCGATTTAGAAAATTTTAGAGGTATTCTGGGTTGGTAATTGGTATTCATAATATATTGAAAAGAAGAGTGATTTGAATCTGGAGAAGTAGTTAGTTTATGATTAAGGTAACTATGGGAGGAAATTCTTGGAAATCAGGGTTAATAGTCTAGTGAGCACATTTTTTAAAGCATACATCTTAATTCATGATCTTGGAATTCTTGTATTAGATGTTACTGGGGGTATTGTTTTGAAAATCTTGCGACTGAAGATTCAAGGAGAGGTGATGGGGAAGGAATACACCATGTTGATGCAAATGCTGAGTACTGTTCTGTGATCAAAACCAAATTAGGGGCTCATCGGATACTAATGGGTGCTGAAATGGACTGCTGTGACTCAACTGATGATGGAAGGAGGTTCTACATTGAGTTGAAGACTAGTCGAGAGGTCAAAACTTTTCTTTCTAGTGATCATTTCTTTCTTTTTGTCATGTGCGTGCCATAAAACTGTGCTAAATTTATGACTCCTCTTTTTCCTTCCCGAATTACAGCTAGAGTACCGCACTGAGGAAAGATTCGAAAGGGACAAATTGCTTAAGTTTTGGGTATGTTCCGTTCTGTTGTTCCTTGGTAATCTTACTTTAATAAGCTGTTCATCTGATGATATTTCAAAATCCTCAATAGCAGTCCAATTAAATGATATTTTTAAATGTTTCAGGTATCCTTTTCCTTAGTTTTTGGATGACAGAACACAACTGTTGAAATGCTGTCCATATTAATGTACATCTAATGGGTGCTTAATTATGCAGATCCAGTCATTCCTAGCTGGTGTTCCTTACATTGTTATTGGATACAGGTAATTCTTAACCCAACATATCTTGAAGAAATGGATTCCGATTTTGTTGATTGACGTCAAAAATTAGACGGATAATATTCCTGAAGTGTGCATTATGTTTCAATTGGACCAATGGTATCTGACATGTAGTTGCTTGCAAAAGGATAAAAAAGAACACAAGAACCTGACTTTAGACTATTTCCATTTGATTGTTTGAAGGCAGTTTACGTTTTTAGTTTACAGTTTTAAACCTATATTTTTGTGAAATTGAGCCACTATTCTGATGTCAACAAATGAAATAAGAAATGAGCCACTAAACTAAACATGTGCAAAATATAGTTGAATACTTGGTTGGAAAAACAATATAATTTGTTTACTTTATCTTGAGATTATCGGCGAGTTCCTCAATGTAGAGAAATCACTAAAACAATAAATTTAAGATGATTGATAAGGGTCACTTTTTGCTGGATCATACATTCGCTATGAAATTGGCTTATGTAAAAAGTAAATACTGTTGACATCTTTTTTCTTTGCTACAGGGATGATGGAGGCAGACTTGTTCGTACAGAGAGGTTAAGAACCAAAGAAATTACACAAAGAGTCAAGATGAAGAACTATTGGCAGGTTTAAATTTTTTGTCAGCTAATTTTCTCAATATATAAGAAACTCAATCGATCAGTTTAGCAAGATAAAAAATCACATGCAAACTTGTTATAGGTTATAAATAGGATTTAATTACATTTGACTCTCTAAAAGAAAAAAAAAAAAGAAAATGTTGGACGTGATAGATGGTTATGTAAGGGAAAGTACCAAGTTAAGGTGAAGTATGGACAATTGGAGGGTTGCCTGAAGAAGATATGAATGAATGAGAATCAAATTCTTTTGAACTAAATTGCTGTTTGTTTTTCCTTGAATGAATTGGCAGGGAGGTGTCTGCTTGGCTTTGGCAGATGAGGTGTTGTGCTGGCTATATGGGACTGTTAAAGAAAGTGAGTTTTTTTTTTTTCCATTATACCCTAGTGGACCTCTTATATTTGCGTTGAATCTCATGGACCTCTTATATTTGCGTTGAATCTCATGTCTGTCATTAGAGCAAGCACCATGGAGGCCAAAAAGGCCTAAATGTGGTGGATTTCCCCACATTGTGGCGATAGAAGAAGTTTATGTCTACAAAATAGGGGTGGTTACTGAGTAGCCACCCAAAGTTTTAAATTCTTAATCAAACAAACTTTTAATTTGTCGACGTAAATGCATCTAAGACCTCGGCGGTTATTGAGTAGCCGCACAAAAGGTGGGCGGCTACTCCTCCCAAATGTAGACAAGAACCATAGTGTTTGGTTTTTCAGCCCTCCATACCTTGTCCACAGTGTGGAAATGTTGGCCACTTTTTGGCCTCCATTGTGCTTGCTCGTATGAAAGTAATGGTTTGTAAGTGATTGCAGAGATATAAATATTCTTGAGAAACTAGAAGACCTTACTTGGTAATGGGTTGATGTAAATATAGTATTGACATGATAAGAGCGTTTAATTTGTTTCCTGATTTACACAATGTAGTATTTTAGGTATGTTTGCTATTGAAATTTCCTACTCATGTAAATGTTGCTTTGTTTTACTCCGACTTTATTTTACTTAAGAATCTTTAGATGTTTTGCGGTATTGAAACTAGATATTGTTTTGACTTTGTAATTGCAGATGAAGACTATATCTTGCAATTTACTCATCCTTTTACACGTTTAGAGCTACTGCAAGCAGCATCTTGCCCTGATGCAATTACAAGACATGTAGAGCAATTATGAGTCCTGTGTTCGCAGCTTAATAAATTATGGAGAATTGGAGATACATGTATTTATAATTACAAGGTTATATACCCAATAGGTATAACTTTGTCGCATGTCTTTGAGTTGAGTTTTGAGCTAAAACGATAGATATTAGATACATATATATGGTATAAGTTGGCCAAGCCCAATAGATTAAAAAACTGGCTGTTTTAGGGGCCGGCTGATTTAGTAGGGAAGCCGGAAAACAATATTACTATCCTAGGGGATGTTATAAGGGGTGTCAAAAAATAATGAAAAGTCTAAATTACCATATAAAATAAAAGCCTAGTTTTGTCACCAAAAACAAAATCTAAATCTCCTCCTTCCACTTCTCCCCATGTTTCACCACCATTACTGCCGGCACATGGGGCCGTCACCACCACCTCCTACGTCGCCACCGCTGCCGCCACCACCTCCTCCCCAATGAAAGTGATGAAAATGAGTCTCTCCCTGAAAATCAGTTTTATTATTTAATTTTGTCTATGACTCAATTTTTATGCGTAGATTGTTTGATTGATTGATTAAGAAATAGGGTTCAATGAGATTTTCGTCTGGATTAAACCCTAGAAATCCAACCGAAATATTAAGTTTCCAGAATTTTCGTCTGGATTAGTTATGTATCGCATGCATTGTTTCCAGACGAAAAATTGAGTTTGTTAAATTATGTCACAACTAACCTAGCCGAAAATAGGGTAAACTGTGAAAAATCCAGACGATTTTTAGTTTCGGTTTGATTATCTAGGTGACTTCCAGACGAAAAGTTGGGTTTGTTAAATTGTGTCACAACCAACCTAGCCGAAAATAGTGTACACTGTGAAAAATCTAGACGATTTTTGTTTCGGTTTGATTATCTAGGTCAATTCCAGACGAAAAGTTGGGTTTGTTAAATTGTGTCACAACCAACCTAGCCGAAAATAGTGTAAATTGTGAAAAATCTAGACGATTTTTGTTTCGGTTTGATTATCTAGGTCAATTCTAGACGAAAATTTTTCTGAAACCAAATTTGCTAGAGTCTGTATAGTTTCGACTGAAATTTCTTTCAAAAATCTAGACGAAACAGGAAATTACAGCACAATGAAAATTTCAATTTCCAGAAATTTCGGCTGGATTTTTTGACAAAAATCCAGACAAAATTTAGTGGTGGTGGTGGCGCCATTGATGTCGATAGTAGCGATGGTGGTGGGATTGGTGCCAGTAGTGGTGGTGGTGGTGGCGGCTCTGGTGCCGATAGTGGTGGCGGTGGCGGCGCTTGAACAGTTTAGTTATAATTAAGTAGGGGTAGTTTGGCAATTAAGAAAATATTTGGATAAGGGGTTTTGGAAAAAAGCTATTGAACTCCCCTATTTTGTCTCATTATCCGGCTTCCTACTAAATCAGCCGGCCCCTAAAACAGCCGGTACTAAAAATAGGTGGTGTTGTAGATTATAATTTCAGCATTTTTCCCGAACTTTCATGCATTTGAAGCTACTCTGTAATGGTCTAGTTCTCTAACTTATAAATGAAAACATAAAAGAGTTTTAAGACAACATTGTTTGCGTTTCAAGTGTTCTTTGTGATTATTTCTGCCAAATTTTAAAGGATCTTGATAATTTAAAAAGTAAAAAGCTGTTCACAGCTGGGTTGCACTGACACGGACGCTGACACGACAAGTTGTCAAAATCAACAGGACGCGGACACATTATAAAATCAAATGATATTTCATACTAAAATATAGATACTAGATGACCGCTGTCACGGTGGGTGGGCCGACCGAAGAAATTGACGAAAGAACAAAGGATATGTAAAACAAAAAAAAATGTAAGCAAAATAGATGTTCATGCAAATTTGTAAAACAAAATTTGTATTAAATTGAAAATGTTCAGACTTTTTCTGACAGTTTTATGTGATAGTACTATTTCTGGCGGAAAATTAACCTAAAACGCGACTCAAATCTCATAAATCTCTTTGCAATTCTTGATAAAAATGAAAATTAATTAATATAGGTGAAGATTTATTGAGGAGATGTTAAAAGAATAATTAATGAGAGCACATGTGCCATGCATATGCTTGCATTTTACTCTTCACAAATCACAACAATTATGTATATATATATAGCTATGAAAGTTAACCAAATGATCTTTTAGGCAAAAATTTTAAAATTGACATTGATGTTTACACTCATTGCGTAGATAATTTAAAGAGCTTTCTAAACATATAAATTTTGCGAAAATCCGACGTGTATTTTAAAAGATATTAATGTTTTAAAATTACTAAAAATTATGTACAGTTTTACCCCTCATCAAATAAAAACTACTTAGTCATTTCCCTTCAAACAATACATTACTTATTTGTCCTTTCTCCTAGGTTTATTTACTCTATTTACCTTTATAGGATTTTAAAATAGAGAATAACTTAGTAATTTAGGGGGTCTCCTACCAAATTTTTTATTTATCAAATTGACCAATTTTGTTACTCTATATTTTACAAAAAAATGGCCATAAAAGGGACTCCCTCCCTACGGGCCCTTCGGGCCCTCCGGTCGGTCGGCCCAACTAGATGACCGCTGCCACGGTGGGCGGGCCGACCGAAGAAATCAACGAAAGAACAATGTAAGGGTAGAAAATGCCTTTGCATAGCAATAGCATCCTAAGGATGGAAGTGTATCACAAAGGTCACTCAAGAGAAGTATGGAATCAGCAATGGAAGCTATGGGCGAAGTATCCAATTTATGGGCATAGCGGTAAGATAGGAAGTAGGAGTCGGCGGAATAAGCAGTATCAGCGGAGTAAAAATAGCGTAGCGGTGGAAGGTGATAAGTAGTTGAGAAGTGGTTGAGCATTCATTACCCGTCAGAACGGATAGATTGTCAGGTTGACTTGTTGACTCAGTGGAAACCTCGTCAGCAATCCTTATCCTCGTAAAGACTTACTCGCCGGGAGGTAAATAGATGAAATATTGCCTCGGCGACATACCTTGTCGGCGAGTAATGACAAATTAGCGTCAGGATGTAATTCGTCTGTATTAGCTGTATAGCACTACTGTAAATCTTGTATAAATAGCGAGAGATGCCTCTGAGAAAGGGGTTGGACACATTTCGGATTGGTCTAGAGAGAGGAAAAGTATTCTACTTGCTCTTTATAGCCCAAGGCTGAAATTAGGGTTCTTGTTGTGAGTAAACACTTAGAAGATTAGCAAGGTAACTAAGAATTGTAATCATACTTATACTAGTGGAATCCTTGGATGTAGTCCTAACCTAAGGGCGAACCAAGTAAATCATCTTGTCAAGTACCTCTAACCTTACTCTCCTCTATATTTCCTATGCTATATGCTAGATGAATGTTTAGGTATGATTGTGTGTATGTTTGTATATGATCTTTGGGTGTATTGTATAAGATCTCACCATCGGGATTTTATACAATTACAAACAAAGAATTTGTAAAGCAAAAAAAAAAATGTAAGCAAAATGGATGTTCTGGCATATTTGTAAAACAAAATTTGTATTAAGTTGAAAATGTTCAGAATTTTTCTGATAGTTTTATGTATAATACAATTTCTGGCGGAAAATTAACCTAAAACGCGACTCAAATCTCATAAATCTCTTTGCAATTTTTGACAAAAATGAAAAATAGAGGTGAAGATTTATTGAGGAGATGTTAAAAGAATAATTAGTGAGAGCACATGTGTCATGCATATACTTGCATTTTACTCTTCACAAATCACAACAAACATGTATATATAACTATGAAAGTTAACCTAATGATCTTTTAGGCAAAAATTTAAAAATTGATATTGATGATTATACTCATTGCGTTGATAATTTAAAGAGTTTTCCAAACATATAAATTTCCGACGTGTATTTTAAAAGATATTAATGTTTTAAAATTACTAAAAGTTATGTACAGTTTTACCCCTCAACAAATAAAAGACTACTTAGTCATTTCCTTTAACACAATATATTACTTATTTGTCCTTCCTCTTCGGTTTATTTACGCTATTTAGCTTTCTAAGATTTTAAAATAAAGGATAACTTAGTAATTTAGGGGGTCTCCTACCAAAATCTTTTTTGTCAAATTGACCAATTTTGTTACTCTACATTTTACAAAAAAGTGGCCATAAAAGGACTCCCTCCCTACGGGCCCTTCGGGCCTTCCGGTCGGTCGGCCCAATTATGAATTGACATCTCAATAACGCTGCTAAATTGTCGATAAATCTAAATACAGTAAATGAATGAGCATACATTTGGGTATAATATTAAAAATTCTGGTATTAACACACATTCATATTAAATTATGTGTGACATATACATGCGACGTTACTTATGTGTCTGACGCGGAGACTCACGCGTCTAAGAGTCGACGCGAGTCTGACGCGAATATGGCATTAAATTAGGCGTGTCCGTGCAACCCAGGTTCTCAATGCCCATATAATTTGTTTAGTTCTTCTCGAGATTTTCTCCTTGTAGTATGTCTTCCACTAATTTTCAGCACGAACTGCCAACTTAGTATCTCTAAGTATGTCACCACTGCAATCCTTTTATACTCATTATACGCTTTTGTTTTATTGAAAGGTTTATATAGACGAGGAATGCTGTCCCGCGCGGGACAGCTTAATAAGCAAGCAGGTTTCTTATCTAGGACACAACAGTGGCAACTGGCATCGGTTCCCCCGAAACACTGCTTTCTTTAAGCCCAACCAATTAGCCCATCCAGTACAATAAGTCGGTTAATTTGGGCACATAGCCACGTATATATATATACACACACAGGCTCTCGAATGAAAATTTTGGTCTGCAATTTTGAGAGGAGAGAGATGGTAGAAGCGGAGATGAGAAGCGAACTGAGCATGTCCGTAATGGAAGACATTACACAGAGATTATCATCACTTGATAATCTCTACTTCCCAAAATCAATTCAAGAAAATTCCTCCATCACTAGTCCTTCCGACAGAAAATCTATTCTAATTGATCTCCTTTCACGCGACACTTCTGTCTTCCTAGGTATGTAACTCAACCTCCTTAAACCCTAATTTTTCGCGGTTATCTTTTGTTGTTTGATTAGGGAAAAACTCTGATTTTAATTTCTTTTTGATTGGTTAAAAGTTAAAACCCTCAATTCTAATATTTGTTTGTTGTGATGAATGCAGAGAGATATGGAACACAATTAAGAAGAGAAGAACTGAATGAATTTGATGTACTGAAAGAAGATTATGAAATAAATTGGCACTTAAACAACTTAAGGAAGGTATTGAGTCCAACAAAAGAGGATAGCAAGTGTAGATCAGTTACAGTGAAGAATAGAAGAAGAGCTTATTTGGATAGGTTAATGAACGATGGGAATTACTTTTCTGAAGATTCAATGAGAGAAAGAGAACCTTATTTACATCATGAGTATTTAGGGAAATATCAAGATCCTTTTGGTAGAAGTATGGCGAGACCTGGTGAGAAGTGGTCTGATACATTGATGAGACGATACGAAGAAACGATTTTGGTAACTAAGATTAGAGGAGAACAGCAAAGATTAGGGGTTGATGAAAAAGAGTGGGTTGGGGGGGGATGTGAAACAACAGGAACAGGAAGAAGAGGTGGAAGAGGAGGAGGAAGAGGAAGACGATGAAGATGAAAAAGATCCTGCTACGGAGAACGATAATCCACATGCTTCTGAGGTAAATGTTTGAGAATTATCTTTGCTTTACTTTGAATTATGTTAGTTTCTGTGTGTCACGTTATTTAATGGCTGAAGCATATCTAATAATTCTGTTTGGTCAAGGAAAATAAAAATTGTTTAGATGTGGGAATAAAAATTGTTAAGATAGTTTAGACAGAACACGAAACAATGTTAGATGCAAACCTTTAAATATTGTACACTTGATGACTTGTGTTAGAATAAGAATCTTGTTGCCTTTGGGAAGAACAAGCACCTGTTTTTGTTCTGTACGAACTGGTGGAATCCTCTTTGATAAGCTCGATGAGGGGAGTCGAAGTGCCAGTCAACTGTGTTGAGGACCTAAATGCCTTTGTCATAACAACCAGTTCCTGATCCCCAATCTAGATGTAGATTTTGGTTACAATTATCCCGTTGGAGAAATGTGTTACATTTAATTAGTTTTGGGAAAAAATGAATAAAAAGCATGTCTCAGGAATAAAACTCCAGGGGGGGTGGATGAGTATATGCTATCTAGGTTCGCATTATTCTATTATTATGCTGTCCACTTGCTCATAGTATCACTACAAGATTTCTACTAGACATTGCATCTTTCTGTGGTGACACTCCATTATGTGTTTAGCTTTAAGTCAATTTTTAGGTTTCCAAGGAGTTAGCTTACGGCTTATATGTAGACATTCTTGTGCTTCTATTCTGTTCTTTTTGTCTCAATTGAAGTCGACAGGGTTCATTCTTTTAATTTGTGCTTCTATCTCTATATACTCTCATGTCACAACCTAAATTTTGCAGTTGGGATGGTATCCCAATTTGAGTGTAAACATGGTTTCAAGCATCTCATTTAATGAGGTTTTTTTGGAGCTTTGTATATCAACTATAGGGGGCATGCTTACAAATTTTTTTTTGTCAAAATTAAGCACTCAGCTGTGTGTGCGCTCCTAAATAAATTTGTCAGATCTGTAGAAGCATGTAAAAAAACCATTCGACATTTTTCCACCTGGAGAAGTTCCATCATTGTGGACACTTTTGATATCTATTCTGGTCGATCGCTGTGGAAACTCATTGGTTTGATTTAGTTTGCTGCAACATGAGATTAACTGAATCTTGTTCTGGTGTGTAGGTGGTTGCTGATCTGGAACCTGCCAACAGTGACCAGCGCAGCGGCATGGATATGGAAGAGAGACAAACTTTATCTGTTGCAGAGTTGGAAGATCAAATGGAACAGTTCACCCACATTATGCAACAAAAGTTTCTGACTGGAGAAGATTCTCAACATTTGGACTACTCTAAAATAGACAATGATGAAACACTAGACGATCACTGGTTCAGGGAGGCCAACCATGATGCTGAGGAGAAGTACTTTGCTGAAGATTAAGAATCTTATTTCGAGTTTTGTTTTCATCACCTCTCCTTCCTGACCTACTCATCAATTATCCTTAGGTGCTAAAACTCTTCACTGGAATGAGTTCTCACTGCAACTGATATATATATTAAAGTCAAATGTTGCTGCTGGTTTTCCGATCTATCTTTGTAGACTTGTATTTCTCAGGAAAAAAGAAAAAGACTCGCTTAGCCTATGGTGATCTGTAAGAGTGAGATTTCATCAAGTCAGACGGCTGCATGTGGCTTCAAGAAAAACTGATGGCCCTCACCTCCACATAGCCATTTGGCAAGCTCCCTATGTAAAATATTTTTATAATATCTTATTTGCCCATTTTATAAGATCAGTTTAGTTTTGAAAATCAATTTTTTTATAAAAGATTTATCAATCTCTAATCCCTTCAACAAGCACAAAAAAAGCTTCAGAATTTGATTATTTTTTTTGCCTTTCAGAAGGGACTTACTGCCAAAATAACAAGCCATAACTCCAACTTACGGCTTCTTTGGGTAAAATTCCAAGCCGTAAGTGCTATTACGGCTCATTTGTTCTTAAAAATTGAAGTAAGTTTTACATACGGCTTGTTGGTTCTGGTCGCAAAACGTGGTAGGACTTACGGCTACAAATCGACAGATAATCAGCCGTAACTAAACCTACGGCTCATACTTACGCACTTGCGGCTTGTAAGTTTGCGATACAATTTGTTTGTGTGTGAAAGTAACCAAACTTACGACCACCAATAAAAGCAGCCGTAACTTTGTTAAACCTTCGTCTAGTAAGTAGCCGAGGTAACTTAAGTTACGGCTACTTGTTCTACAGATATGAGCCGTAACTAGAACCTACGGCTAGAAACGATGAGTTTCAGGTAGCCGTAAGTCTATCAAATTTACATTTTTTGATTGATTTCGATAGAATCTAAGCTAAGTAATGAAGATAAAAAAGGAAATCGAGAGGTGAATTTGGATTCTTACCTTTGCTCCTCCAAAGCTACACCATTTTGGGTTGAATCCATGATAGTTGAGAAAACTTGATGGGTTTTGGTGAAGAAAACAAGTTGAGTGAAAGGAAGAAGGAGAAGGAGAGAAAATGTTTTGATTATGAGATTTTTTTTTTTGTTTTTGATTTAAATTAGATTAGGAAAGGTATTAGATTAGTTAAATTAGATTAGTCTTAATACTAATGTTTGGAGGATAACTTAGACAATTCACCATTTTTTGACACCCCTTATAATCCTACACTGGATAGATGAAGTAAAAGTGGAAGGGCATCACTTTTTGGATGCCCAGTATCACCACTCTTTTTTATTCATGCAACAAGAATAAGTTTTTTATTTTTTTTGGCTCATAAACCACCCCAACGGTATGAGGTTTAATTATTGAATTTCATGTGGATAAAACTCTGTTGGATAAGACTCTGTATGACTCATGAACCGACTCCATTATGAGGTTTTAGTTTGTTTTAATTCTAGAATTTTTATCTGGACTAGTACTACCCTGTACACAAGTGGCCTAGCAAATGTAGCTTCATAGTCCGACAAGGAAGCGACATTAGGCTAAGACAAGAAAGGCCATTTGGCATATGCGACATTGATTGGTCAATATTGAATGTCCGAGGATTTAGAGTTGGCCCAGCTCAAGGAATGAATCAAGGACATGGAAAAGGTCAAGGGAATGTGTTAGAGCATAGCTCGGTTGAACCCACTGATGTTGCTATCTCAAGTCAGTTGTCAAGTTTATGAGACAAAAACACAATCCTTGATAAGTTTACTCTACAACTCGGACTAGGATAGTTCTAGGTAATCGAGACGAAGACTGATGAAGACGAAGACCGAAGCTTACTACTTGATAAATCATAACGTCCTCCTTGAAGGTTAGAATGGTATTTCCTTTCCGTATCGTTTTTACCATTTCTATCATACCAATAGTCTATGATGTTGTTTATATGATCCGAAGGTATTCTAGGATTTTCGCCTTTGCATTTGTCACACTTGTGATAACATGTATAGGTAGAGTATGTTGAGTTGTCTCTTGAAATGACCCCAACGGTGAACGCGTACATATGTTGCCTTTGGCATTTCATAGAACGAGCAAAGTCTGTATGAACGCGTACATACAAGTTCAAGAATTCTCCTGAACTCTATGGACTGCTCTGTGAACGCGTTCACATAAGCCATGCGAAAACTTCCAACTTCCATATCTTGAAGTTTTCGGTCTAGACATGATTAGTTCTCGGACTTGTCGTGTCTTGGCCCATGGAATTCAACAACTTAATCCAAGCGATGTTCAAACTAAGTATTTGGACCAGAAGTCGCAAAGCGATGTCCAAACAAGCATTGGACCAGAAGTCGCGAACCTTCAAAAAAGGTTGAGTCTTCTTTAACTTTTGGCTTAGTCCAAAGTTCTTAGAAGATTGAGAATGGGTATTCAAGCTATGGACTTTCCTAGTTCCGGAACTTGCTTGAGCCCTACTCAAGGTTGCTTAAACTTTAAGCAAAGCCTTCCTTGGTGATCACTATAAATAGATGACCTTCTGCAAGATACAATCTCAATCCTCTACACATCTGTGTATCCTTGCATAAAGGTTGGTCGTCATCTCGAAGTCCTTTTAGGACTATGACTATTGAAAGACTTCACTTGAGGATCGTGAAGCACAGGTCGGAAGTAAAATTCCATCCTGTATCTTTGGTCGATTGAATTCTTTCAATCTTATCACGACCAAGATTTGATAGAAACTTCTTAAGGTAGATCTTGTATCGTAAACCCTAGAAGTTCCCAAACGCAAATTCACGAATTAGGTTTCATACTAAGTTCGTCTCGCGTTTGGAGGTAAAATTGTTTAGGCTAGATCAATAAGACCTATTCAACATATCGATTTCCATTAACCTTGACTTTAAGTCTAAAGGAAATCACAATCGTATTCTTGTTTGATTACTTTGATACTTTTAGACCTCCTGTTAGAGGCAGGGTAGCGCTAGTCCTCACGAAGGGAAGTGGAGCAACTCCTAGGCCTGTAAAGGACGTCAGCTAGGGGAATCAAGTACGTAGGCTACTGCGGGAGCTAAGAGACGTAGGAGCACATTGGTAGCTGAATTGCTTGTAGGGTGAATTCGGTCTCGATACAGTCCAGTCTGAAGTCTGAGAGTAGGCTAGCGTCTGTATACCGTTCATACTAAGGGTGTTCACATCTGGACGAGGTCCCAGGGTTTTTCTGCTAGGTTTGCAGTTTCCTTGTTAACAAAATTCTGGTGTCTTGCATTACTTTTCCCTTCCGCATTATATTGTCTCTGATCTATATAATAGAAGTAATTGCAAGTTTGTTGATTCATAACCTTTGAGTGAATCCACCTCTATTGAGATCTACAAGAACTACGTTCTTGTTAGGGTTCGGTTCTCTTAACTATACTCAGGTTGTTGTTTGAATATTGATTTGTGAGATCTTTTAAACAACCATAATCAACTAGGTTCACGAAAACAAAAAGTTGGTGGTGTATCTCGGTATCCCCGCTTTTTTAGAATGACCTAAGCAGTAGTCCAAAGCTTGGCCAAGGCTTTGGTAATGCATGAGAGGCAATGGCGCTGCCAAACGCGTTATTGCAAGTTCTTACTCATCCAAAGGTAGCGACAAAGCTTAAGGCTTGTGGGCCAAAGTTATGCACGAGTTTAGAAGGCTTAATGGCATGTATGCACGCTATTTGTAGCGTCCAATTAAGTGTGGCACTTGGCCTTGACGAGAATGGCGCAGCATGGCTTGGTAAAGGCCCATATGACAGTTAAAAGTTGACTATGGTTGCATGGCATGAGTAGGAGGACGGTAAAGAACGGTTATAGAGGGAGTTTATAACCGTGTTTGGCCCCGGTAACTGATGGGAACAAGTGCAGCAATGTTAGGCCGACATCACAAAAGGCTAGCAGTTAGAAAGCACTTGACGGTTACAGGAACTGTCATTGATCAGGTGGCTTGCCATGGCTTGTGCATCGGTTGCATACGAGATTGCATAAGTATGGAGCTATAAATAGACCAGAAAAAGTTTGTAGTCAGTTGTCTTCGAATTTGAGAAGCACCATTGTAACAAAGAAGTGAGTTTTAGGCTTAGATAGAGAATAAGCTTGTAGTCCATTGGTTGGACAGAATTCTGTGTACTTCCCCTTACTTAATGAAAAGGTTTCATTAGTATAGCATGTGTGTTGTGTTCTAATTGTTCCATTCGTATACATTAACAAAGAGCTCTGTTGATAGTGTGGGATGTGACATGAGTTAAAGAGAAAAGTCAAGAATCCAAGTTAAGTCTTCCGTGGCATATACTTGAGTAGAAGTGTTGTTGATTGTGTAGGCACAATCTTATAAGGCTGAGCATAGTGAGTTAACCATTTTGGGTAAGAGAACTACTGTGTTGCCGGATCAATTCATAAGAACAAGTGCAAGGTGCATTTAAGGGTGTGACAACTAGTCTAGACGCACGTTGTACCTGCCATTCCATTCGGTAACTTGCTTCGATTCAAAATTATACATTTACGAACAAAAAAAGTATTTTATCCACATGCATGTGCAAGACATGAAAAATTCAAAGAACAAATATGGTATGGTTTCGACACCAACAGACAGCGGACATGGATGGTGTTTATTGGGCCGGTCGACCGAAGGAAGGATCTCTTAGAGATGAGTTTTTGTAAATTGTAACTACCGCAATTGAAAACCAATTTTCAATTGCATTACAATTCGGCTAAATTTGATTATTTTTTTTCAATTATTTTTTTTTGACAATTGGTGGTAGCCCCCGATTATCGCTTAAAAAAAAAAAAAAAAATCCCACTTAGGAATTTCACCTCCGCTGGAAATCGCCCCTCCGGCAATCTCAATTCTTAAGTGGGAATTGAAAATTTTCAAATCCCAACGACGACGACAACTACACCGGCATGTCATGCAACCCATGTTGTTATTGCTCAATCTCATGTGTGTCATCTTCAATGTTCTGCAACTCCCACGTTTGTGTGTCATCTTCAATCTTCTGCAACTCCCATTGCACCATTTGAAGCCTTAGAAACGTCCCACCTTGCTGCGACTTCCGACGTCGCAGCTACATCATCCTCCCATGGTGGTGGTGATAATGCCGATAATGTTCCAGGTCGTGCTCTCGCAGATACACTAATGCAACAGGGTCTGGGTCTCAACCTTCGGCAGCTATAGGATCCAAAGCCAGCAAATATCGATGTCCTCTTCAAGGTTTTGAAGGCTGCAAGAACGGGATAAAATCTAGAGGCTACAATCATAGCTCTTTGATCCATCACTTGCGGCACAAGCATTACTCTGACGATGTTGGCGAGGATAGGTGTCGGCAACGTATCAGTACTAATTCAGTGTGTTCAAGGCATGATAATGCACTTTACGGGAGATGCTGGGGTGGTTATGTACTTTATGTTTGCAAATACATGCTTGGAGGATACCTTACAAGTGTCGTACTATAGTAACACTATTTGCGGTCCGTGGAATGAGAAAGGGATTGATTTCTTGATCCATAGAATACAATGCCCAATTCCGGTTATTGCAGACAATGAAGGCTTGGATGATGTCGCAACAGATGTGCTTAGCCTTAATCTTGAGTTGTTGGATAAGGTGATGCAAAGCCAAATCACAACAGTCTCCAGTATCCCCGCTAAGTGTAAGCTTCACTTTGCTAGAACTTTTAATGCTGTCATTCAGAGGGTTGTTCACAATCCCAACGATATCTCTTTCTAGATTCAGATGCTACTTTTTCCTATTCGCACTCTCCGCATTTACTTCCCCAAAGGTAGAGAGGATGAGCGGTCCGACAACATGAAAAAGTATCAGATTGAGGCTATACATCTTGCTTTGAATCGTTGGTCTGAACCCGATGGCTATTTTACCTTACTTCACAGTGCTTTAGAGGAGCAATCTGCTTTACAAGAGTCTCGGCATCAGAACACGAGAAAGAGCCAGGGGAAAACTCAGGAGGACCAAGAGGCTGTTAACATACGGCTTTGTCGTAGGAAGTTAAGTAACGGGTTATACACAGCTGTTATCCGTACCTTGACTTCTAGTGGCGTAGCTCCTTCCAACTCGGGGACTTTGCATGAATTGCAAGCCAAGCATCCCCATGCGCCTCCTCCTTTGATACCTGCAGACCCTATAATACAACCACCCTTCATCGCGTCTAAGGATTTGGTCCTGAGGAAGATGAAAAGCTTTCCTAAATGGACCTTGTGTGGAAGAGATGGACGTCGGGCCCAACACCTGATCGATGCCTTGAGTGGATCCGGTGCAGCTGTGTCAGATGAGCTCATCAATTCAATTACTGAGTTGGTAAATATATGGCTTGCAGGTGGTTGCCCTTCGGTTTTAGGGGAGTTTGTGGCTTCAGCTCCTCTCACTCCCTTACTCAAGCCAAGAGGTGGCATACGTCCTATTGCGGTAGGCACTATCTGGAGACATCTAGTTTCTAAAGTTGCTGCTTCTCATGTTGGTAAAGCAATGGAGAGCTACCTTAGTGACTACCAGTTTGGTGTGGGGGTTCCCTGTGGCGGAGAGACAATTCTTCATGCTGTTAACAGACTTCTTGAGACGAAGAGTGATTCTACATCCACTTCGATGCTTCTTGTGGATTTCTCCAATGCCTTTAACCTTGTAAGCAGATCTGCAATGATTAAAGAGGTAAGGAAACACTGTCCTTCTATCTCTAGGTGGGTAGAATTTTGTTACGTGGATCCTGCTAGACTGTATTATATGGACAACACTCTTTTGTCAGCACAGGGGGTACAACAGGGAGACCCTCTCGGGCCCATGTTATTTGCTTTATCTCTACACCCCTTGATCCACAGAATTGCAGAGTTATGCCCTTTAGATCTGCAAGCATGGTATTTAGACGACGGGACCCTAATCGGTGACACACTGGTGGTGGCCAAAGCCTTGGAAATTATTCAGCAGGAGGGTGTATCACTGGGGTTGCACCTTAATGTTTCCAAGACTGAACTTTTCTGGCCTTCGGTTGATTGCAGAGGGTTAGTTGAGGGGAGTTTTCCATCTGATATATGCCGGCCTACTGAGGGTGTTAAGCTTTTGGGAGGACCTGTTAGCCTGAACCCCCAATTCTGCAGAAATATGGCGGTTAACAGGGTTCGTAAGACCACTGAACTGATTGATGCTATTCAGAAGCTTAAAGATCCACAGGGTGAGTTGTTACTGTTGAGAAATTGTTCGGGTGTCTTTATACTTTGCTATGCGAACAACTAGACCTGAGTATTTAGATAAGGCACAAGTGGCTTTCGATGATCATCTCAAGCAGTTTCTTCGGCAACTTATCACAGGAGATGGGTCGGGCTTTGGGTTGCTGCAACATAGGCTTGATACACTCCCCATCAAATATGGTGGGCTAGGAGTGTATACCATGGAGGACACTATGCAGTACTGTTATTTAGCTCCGTGCTTTCATATTAGATCTCAACAGGAGAACATTTTGAGGCATTCTGGAGTGTCTGGTTTGAGTCCCAGTTTTGAGCGTGCCCTTGTCTCCTACAAGCAGGTATGTGGCATTGAGAATTCTTCATTGTGCATTGAGGACATTGCCCCCCATTCTATGAGCTCTTTGGCAATCAAATACTTCGATGATGTGAAGAATGATTTACCTAATCGGTTTGTTATAACTGAGCGAGACTCAGCCCTGTGGCAGAGTAAGCACGCGCAAGACTATTTTGTTGGCCATTCCGATTGAAGGGCTTAATCAAAAACTTGTGTCTCGACAATTCAAAGCTATCTTGTGTTATAGGCTTGGGATCCCTCTTTTCGAGGAAGGAGACAGTTGCACCAGTTGTGGTAGGGAGATGGATATTTTTGGGGACCATGCCTTGCATTGCTCGAGTGGTATTGGTTTCAAGTATAGACATGACTTGGTTCGTGATACCTTTGCTGATATTTGTTATCGTGCGGGTGTCCCAGCTAGGAAAGAGGTTGATTTGGGGTTCCTCTCAGATACTGGTTTAGCTTTGAGACCTGCAGATGTCTTAGTGTATTACTGGGATAATGGACATGATGTGTGTATGGATATCACAGTTGTTTCACCTTTTTACAGGCGTTGGGGTGCGTGCTTTTGTCCCGGGCAAGGCAATTTGATGATGTTGTCATTAGCATAAAAGACAAATATGTAGAGAAATGTACCGCTCAGGCTTTTGTCTTGGTGTCCTTGCTTTCCCTACCTTGGAGTTGGGTAGTAACACGGTGGAGTTTCTGAAGAGATTGCGCAACTATATGGCTAGCCATGATGGGAACGTCGTAGTTGGGGATTTTCTTTTTCATAGGATTGGGGTTGTCGTGCAAAAAGGGATTGGAGTTCAGCTTGTTGCGAGGCTTCCATCCAATTCTTGTAAGCTTCTTTCACTTGATGATGATTAATAAAATCTTACTAATATTAAAGAAATTGAGATTTTCCACCGGGTGCACCTGATATTACCAGGCTACCCTTTTGCGTTTTTATTCTTTTATTTTTGTATAGACATTATCGTAATTATAAAAAACATCAGGGGCACAAGACTATCTTCTCCGGCATACATCTTTAAAGGAAAAAACCAGGCTTAACTCCTCTTTCGATATGTCTGTAATACTCAAAATCTCACCGCATCGATTTCCTTCAATCATCGATTCACAAGGAGCAGTGATTTTCAATTTAGGGCATCGGAGAAGAAGAAACGACGATTTTTGAATGGGGTTTGGTGTAACTTTAGAGTTAGGTATTGGCGCAACACCGATCTACTTGAATTGGGTTTGGTGATGAAGAAACGACGATGCCTAAATTTTCTCGCAACATCGATCTACTTGCTGAAATTGTAATTCAACTGCTTATAGTTATGTTGATACAGGTTCGAAATTCCTTAAACCCCTTTTTTGTTTAGTTGAAAAAATTCTAGCTGTTTGTGGTAATGTCAAACAGATTGAACTTAAAATTGAAACAGAGCTTGATGTACTTATGTACTTAAAAAACGACCCACAAATTCGAATTTTGAACTACAAAGTTTGAGGTAACTTTGTATCTTATGTGTCTGATTACAAGTAAATTAGTTGAGTTTGCCAAAACAATGTCGGAAACATAAGTGCTCCATTCCCATCATTTTAGCTTCATGATGTTGAAATCAAACTGTACACTGAAACCACTGTACATTTTGGTTTACTAATTTTGTATCATTGGTATTTGTTTAGATATGTTGATGTTTAATGAGCAATACTTATATCTATCTAGATATATTGATGTTTGAAGTTTGTTTTCAAGGTTTTTAGTTTCACTGTTTTAGACCTTTGTTTTGGTTGCCCAGTCATATGTAGATTGGAATTTTACATTGGGATAGCTGAGTAGGCCTTTAATAACTCCCTTCAAGTTGGTCACTGTATGTTTGATTTTTATGAGATTTTCTTATTTTTCCCTCCTCTGTTCGCCATTTTTTATTTTGGGTTGCGTTGGTCTTTAATTACTTTCCCTATTTCAAGTCGAGCGTAAATCAGCTATGGTGTGTGCCCAACACCCGACGACAACACAATGAATTTCTGACGTTGAACTATATCCACAGTTACATATACAAATGCCATGACCGCACAAGAATCTCTAGCAGTGAAATGTATACACAGATACTTAAAAGGTGCTTAGTGTAATCAAGGTAATAATATGTAAATTTTTGAATACATATGATTTTTTGAATGTAAAGGTTCCATTTTTCTATTCACACACAATATTTTTGCCTTTGCTAGATTATTTTTGTGAATGATAAAATTCTTTTGATGATGAAATGTTAGTGATGCAGGTGGTTTCAAACCGCTCCCGGTCGTCTATGCTGGAAATGCCTTTCTCGGTAATGTCGTTTTCTCATTGAGTTGGCATCACTTATCTTAATTGAATCTTGCATTCCAAGATTTTCAGTTTGGCATCTATTTGGTTTTTGGATTGCAGGGCCAGGATGTCCTGATATTAGGCATACATTTTTTGTTCTTTAATTGATTGGCAGTGTAAACATACAATTATCTGATACCATTCTTTAAGTATTTTTTGTTCTATAAGCATGCTGTGAGGTTGAAACGTTTTTCCTTTCAATTTTTTTTATGGTTTTGTCGTAGCTGCGTAAATGAATCATTCTGTATGACTTATGTTTAGCTACCTTATTTTTTCTCAACCATTCTTCTTTTTTCCGTTTCAGGTGCGAATATGTAGTTAGCTACGACAAAATATATGCACAACTACATCTACAAAAGCCATCTGTTTCGAGACTGCGGCCGAGACACATCAGTTTCGAGACTGCGGCCAAGTACTGGTTGCGGTTGGTACTGGTGATGAGTAGGATTGTGGTATCGGGAGGAAACCCCAAGTATCTTCTTTGGAAGAAATTCTTAGCATCTTCAATGGCAATAATCATGCTCCCATATAGGTTTGTTGCTTTTCTTTGATTTTTTATTTTTTTGTTATTGTTTCACTGATGTATAGTTTTCCTTTTTGGATTGCAGTAGAGAGTGTATACCCTAATTTCGTCTCTATTGGAGTAGCATTGGTTTTGAAAAACAAATATCCTTTTTGGGTTTTTAGATTTTTGTTTGAAAAACATTGGTTTTGAAATGGTAGTGCTTGATTTTAATCCATGGGTTCTTTTATATTATTTTAAGATGTGATTGTGTTTGATTGTTTTACGTTTTTGTCGGTGTGTTTGATTGTTTTACATTTGATTGTGTTTAATTTTACTGTATTAGTTCCGAGCTTTATAACGGGAGACATTTCTTATGACTTAACCATCATCTACACTGAGCATGCTTAATTTTACTGTATTAGTTTCGAGCTTTATAATGGGAGACATTTCTTATGACTTAACCATCCAAAAACCATTTGTGCACAGGTTTAGAAGAACAAAGATAAGACTCGAAGACTGAAGCGGTATCTATTTTGGAGATGCATAGCTGTTGTGAAAAAGAGAGTCCTGACATCTGTTAAAATGATTGTTAGCGCTTCCAAAAAAGAAATCTTCTTTGATTTTCAAATGTCTTACATTTTTGTTGTTTATAGTATGCCGCGGTTAGTTTTAGCAAAAGTTCTAACTTTGGCTACCGTAAGAGATAATGAAGGTTTTTGTCATTCTTTCTTGCAGGTTTTTCCTAAGTCGATACAATTATATGGATTCTCGGCTGCTGCCTGGGTCCTGTCCTACAGGAGTTGTGGTTATAATTCTGGAGGTGGATTTGGTCTAAGCGGAGGAAATTTGGCTCTATGCAATATTTAATTCGCGACACTGTTGTTTCGAACTTGGGCGTATCTGAGACTGCTTAACAGTTGGAAAATAGGAGGGTACGAGCCAATTCCGATGGTTGTTTCAGTTCACTTCAATATTCTCATTTATTGCCGTATATTTTGATCACCTTTTATGAAAATCCACAGTTCGCAAATTTCAACATTTGACAGGCAAATGGGAACCATCACGGATGCGGTAACCATAGGAATGTGAGTTGATAACATAATATGGAGTTGGCATAAAAGACTGTTGGGTCATCAAGGGTTAATTGGGAGACATACAACAATTCCTTCTCCCTGAAATCATGTTGTATCCGATTTATGGAAGAAAGTGTACTCACTGAGTTCGAGCCTAGCTACCCATTCAAGTGTCTCTGTTCCTTTCTTTTGTAACTCTGTCTTGAGCTCGAGCCTAGCTCTACCCGCTCAAGTGTCTCTGTTCATCTTTCCTTTCTTTTGTAACGGTGTACATTTTTTTTTCCAGTACATAACAACACGTGCTGCGCACGTGCACTTTACTAGTTTTAATTTAAAAAAATAAAAATAAATACAATACTAAGAAAATAAAAAATAAAAAATCGAATTCGGTTGACCTTTCATCATAATTTTGAACTCATATTTGGGTGTGGGGAACTAAATGAATGTTTTATACCCAACTAATTACCAAATATTACAGTGTAGACTTGTCACATTCATAGTCTCACTTGATGATAGTATGCACAACATTGTTTTAAGTAGCTTTTTGAGTGCAAATTAACAATCACTAGACAATTTGTTCTCCTTCCATGGGAAATTTCATGATCCAAACTATTGGAGTTATCGTCATCTTTTTTGTTTTTGCTTTTGTGAATTCGAGACATATTACCAAGAGAAATGAGAGCACAAAAAAAAATAAGCTAGACAATGTTGGTTGCCTTTATCAAAAGCACCTCCTGACCTAATATAGGAACCTGCCAACATTACTGTCTCAACATCCTCTCTAAATGGAATTTCAACTAGACTTACAATTTAACTCATCTATAGTTAAGATAGACAAAATAAAGTTTGGACTAATGAGGCACCAAATCTGACTTCAAGTAAATATTTTACTTTCTCTAGCGACTTATCAACGACTCGATTTACTTTTCTGCGAATAAAAAGGAATCCTGAAAAAAATTGTCACATTGATTTTGAATTTGCATCGCTTCCTATATGATTAATTCATTTTTCCATTTCATAATACTTTCCTTCCCTTGTGCATAAACTTGGATTTTTTTACAATCTCTTTCAAGACAGAAGGACTTCAATTGCATCAATTTTCCTCATTTTGCTCAACGCAAAAAAAGCTAAAGCTTCTGCCTTTTCTTGGCATGAAGTTCTGATGGTTTTTGAGTTTAATCCTTTACTGTCACCGGCATAATTCCTTAAAAATTATACCAAATCTAGAGTTTAGTGTAGTTAGAGCATTGCTCGGTTGAACCTACAGACGTAAGTATGTCAATTCTGTAATCAAATTTAGTATTAGATGTCAAAAATCATTTTTGATTTAGTCTACTAAAGTTAGTTGGTAAAATTAGGCAAGCTTAGGAAGTAGAGTCACAGGATTTACCCAATTACCCTTGAAGATTGGAGATTGAAGATCACAAAAAGACATGATTCACAACTTCATCAACGAAAGTTGGTAGTGAAGACTGATTTTTCTTTTGGACTCTTTTCCCTTCTACCTATCTAATCTTTCAAAGTAAATTCGAAGACTTTAAGTATTGAATGAAATGCAAAACAGGTTTTTGTCAGAATTAGTTACTTTGGCCACGTTTAATGAAGTTTCAATTGCAAACTCTTATTTATCGTGTTTTGAAACTAAGAACCAACTAACAAATCTCTTATGAGTTGAAGTTTAGGTTCACAAGCTCTGAAGAAAGAGATAGGTTCTGCAAATCCCTTTTGCAATTGAGTTCGCAAACCTAAGTCTTAAGTTCACGAACCAAGTGGAGAGAGAAAGGTTCCTGAACTCGAAATTCTTAATTGAGTCGGATAACCTAATTATTGAGTATCGCAAACCTAATAATGCAGCCAACCAAAATTTTGTTTTGTGTTTGGTTCATTTTCCTTCTTTGTTTCAAGGCAAATTTTTCGCACGTTTTTTAGTTGTCATTCTTAGTATAATACCTCATGAGAAAAGTTATTAGTTCTTTTCATAAATTGATCAAACTTGATATTCAAGTTTTGGATCCTAAATTAGGCTGAAATAGGCAGTTGCAACTAGTTTGGACGTAACCCAATTATAACAACTTGAAGGTAACTTTGAAAATAATTTGTATATGGTAATTACTTGGTGCTTAATTATTTTCATCCTTCGAACTAAGGAAAGAACTTTAATATAACTGGAGTTCTAACTTAGGAAACACGCTAATCTTGTATCGAAGGAAAAACACTGGTTCTGAGTAACATTGAGATTAATTAGGTTGCAATAAACACATTTTTTTATTGTTAAACAACCTAGCCTTCTTCATTTACTATTAATAGAGAACATCTAGTACATATAATTTTATTGCTTACATTTGTATACGAGGTCATCTTTCAAATACCAGTAAGTTTTTCGTGAGCAAAAGGTGAGACTCTGAAAGACTTCACTTAGGGAGCATGAAGCACATGTTAATCTATATTTTTCCAGATATATTTTGGAACATATATCTTGATTTGATCAACGTTACTTCTTGTTTGTTCTCAGGTTCTTATCTTTTGCTATAAGGACATTCAATAACTACATAATATCAAGGTCGTGATCTAAATTTTGATTGGAATTTCTCGTATAAGCCTTTGAAGTTCCACAAGTATCGATTTAGGTCTTGTAACTAACTTGATCTTGAGAAGAGTCGATTAGGTATCTCTAAAAGTTTTGAAGAGTACAAACCCAATCTGAAAAATTTGCTTAGATGCATTACGTAGTGGGTAAAGTCAATCTAAGAAAATATAATTCTATTAACCTAGATGTAACACGATTAGGCATCATGTTGGAGGCAGGGAACCTCCAGTCTTCACGAAGGACCGTGGAGCAACTCCTGGGCGTGTAAAGGACATCACCTTGAGGAATCAAACGCGTCAAGGTAGCATGGAGGGTATATTCTCTCTCAGCTACATTCCATACCGAAGTCGGATAGTGGATAGTGTTTATAACGGCTTAATTCGGTGTGTCTTCAAACTAGACGAGGTCCCGAATTTTCCTGCACTTGCAGTTTTCCTCGTTAACAATTTATTTTTCGCATTGTATTGATTGATTCGTATAACTAATATACAAGCATGTTGTACGTTATTGACTTGTATATTTGTATCTTGAATAAATATCATCTAATGTTCTCGTTGAGTCAAATCTTGAATATAGGTCTTCCAAGAATTTTTCCCACGAATATTAGAATAAAAAAGTTGGTGCCTTACTTGGTACCCTCTCAATTCAGGTGTACAAGTCCAAGCTGCAACAAAATTCAATTTGATTGGTTCTTATTATGAGCTTTCCAAAACCACAACTTCCTTCTTTTGTTTTAAGTTTTAATTTCTAGTAAAGTTATTTGTTGGCTTAAGAGTATATTAATAGTAAAAATGTGGGTGCCTTCAGATTGCCAGTGAAGTCTGCAAAAAGAAATCTTAGATTCATCTTGATAAATTTTGGAACACCTCTCTTTATAGATAACCAACAAGTTGTTTATCCTAGCAACAGTGAAGTGCTAGGATGTCTTGCTGTTGGTTTAGGTGAAGCTACAAACTATTGGGCTGAGCTCCAAGCTGTGATTGCAGGTTTATATTGGGCAGTACAGTTTGGTTATGTGAAGATCAGAGTTCGATCGGATAGTATGGCGGCAATTTTAGCATTTCAAAATGCTACTATTCCTTGGTATTGTCAAGCAAAGTGGAAGCAGGCTATTGATATGTATGACCAGGTCAGGTATGAGCATATTTACAGGGAAGGTAACTTCAGTGCCGATTTAATGGCAAACAGAGGTGTTCTATTGGAAGCTGGCTCTATTGAAGACTTACCTGGTAAGCCCAGCTTTATGGAAGATGTGGAAAGCCCAGATATTACATATACAAGAACTAGATTTGTCTGAGATCTTGGGCTAATTTCTTATGATACACAGTGAATGTGTTTACTATGTAACAGTGAACCACGATTCAACTCGTCTGAGGAGCCCGATTCAGGTGCCTGCCGAGTCATTTGAGGAGGATGTGAGCTTGGACCCGGTGAGTCAATGGCGAGTTGATAGCGATTCAGATTTATTTGGAGGAACCTAGTTGGTAGTCTCCCTAGTCAGATACTGAGGACGGTGAGACGCTACCTAGGTGAGTCAATTAGTCTACTAGGTTTAGAGGAACCATGGTTTGGTAGTCTTCCGAGTCGGCTAAGGCTGAGGCTGGTCAAGTACGCCATCTTGGTGAGTCTAATAATTTTAGGTTAGGCCTGCGTGCCTTTATCAGAGATAATGCTCTTATTTTATTTTATTTTCTGGAGGAATCTAGTTGGTAGTCTCCCTAGTCAGGTTTCTGAGGACGGTGAGACGCTAACTAGGTGAATCACTTAGTCTACTAGGTTAGAGGAGCCATGGTTTGGTAGTCTTCCGAGTCGGCTACGGTCGAGGCTGGTCAAGTACGCCATCCTGGTAAGTCTAATAGTATTCGGCAAGGCCTGCGTGCCTTTATTAGGGCTACTGCACTTCATTTATATTTTTGTAGCCTTGTACAGTCGCTAATAGGCACCCTCTTGCTGCTAGGGGGTGTCTGTGTATAGCTTTTCTCTTGTAATTTCCCTTACAGTGTAGATTGAATGACAAAATAGCAACAAGTTGTTGCGACAATTTTTATAGGAATCCGTAAAGGAAACCCCTTGTTGAGAATTAATGCACATACCAGCCATGGGTGGAAACTCCTACACAAAGATGTTGGACTTATATAATGTTAGGAGGGTTACATTTGATACTTATCATCCTTATTAATTGTCTCACTCTCTTATACCTTATACTCACCTCTGGTGTTTTTTTCTTTTTCTTTTTTTCTTAACTTGCAATCTTTATCTCCACACGTAGTTAGACATCCATCCCAGTGGAAATAGGTCTAATTAATGGCCGAACCACGTAAGTCATTGTTTCGATATATTTCTCATTAGTTTATCTTCCTTGTTTGTGTTTAATTAGTTCATTAAGTTGAGTATATTTACACCTGGATGTGTCGTTTAGTATTTGCTAGCAACTACATTATGGTGCAAGACCAGGGAACCGTTGAATATCACTAAACCAAAATTCATGCAATGATATACTTAAGAGAGTTACTTAAACTTCTTTGTCTTTCAAGATCATAACTTTTTTTTTTCAATGTCTCATTCGTTTCTCAACGGTTTAAAGTAATTCTTTGCTCATTGGAATCGTATTTGGATTCTCTATAGGATGTAGTTAGAGACGGTTTCCTTTAAATAATTTTTTATCACGTTTCAGAGAAGCATCAATAGAAACGTGTTCGTGTTTTACCATTTTTGATCGATTTATGCTACCAAAACTCCTCAACCTAAGTTTTCTACTTCTAAATCTATTTGATGCTAGCTCCTTTAAATGCTCAAGCCAATTAATTTTTCAATCGCATTAGAGTTCAAGGCATGATTAAATTGCATCACTGAACATTGACTCGGAGCTCTGCAAATCGGTCTCCTAGCTTCTCTAACTTAGTCATGGCATCTTTTGCTTGCAAAGGATTTCAAGAGCTGTACATCTCCTAAATCAAATGTGCATGCACTCCATACCGCTTCCTATCATCCATATGCAGTTGCTCAGTAGATTTTTTCAACTTTATTTACAGTTTCCCTAATTCTAATACCTTTATCACTTCTCCGTTCTCTCTTTCCTTCTTTCTTTTCTTTTTCCTCCTCCTCGAGCACACTAAATCTGCATCAAGCCTTGGAAGAAACGGTTGGCAGTTAGCGGTTTGTTTTAGTTTGTTTCCCTGAGCTTTTGTTTTTCTTTTTGCACTAAAGTTTGCATGGCTTTATCTTTGCGTATTTCGTTTGCTTCTTGATCCGCTTTTGTGTTTTCCCAGTTTGTTGTCGCTAATCTTCGGCTGCATGCAGCTTTTACGTGAGAATCCTCCTAAGTTGAGGTCTCCCAACGTTGCATTTCATCCATACCGTAATCAACCACCAATCCAACACTCCAATTCCCACTCAACTCCATATCAAAGTTACATGCAAAGGATGAGGAATATATATAAGACAAAGGAATTTGGCAACTCCTCAGTTGCTTTCTTTTCTTCTATTTTTCAATCATCTCAGTGCTTTGAGGAACACAAACAATCCAAATGGAGATTTTCTTCATCAAATTCAATCGGGAACTTCAAAAGAAAAGAAACAAAAAGGAAAATTTATTTCAAGAGAAAACACAAGGACCCTTTTCAGATCTGGCTGAAAAGTATAAACATGACAATCTGAATATTCATCATCAGCACGTTGCCATCAATCAATTAACGGAAAAGCTTAAAGGACTCATGCAAGACCATTTCTCCAATTGTCTTGCCTTGAAAACCATCTCAGGGTCCATTTCTCTTAATGGGCTACATAACATTTTCACAACTCTTTGGAGTCCGATGAAGAACAAACAACTGCAAACAACGGAATTTCCAAGTATTTTCCAGGTAACATTTCTTCATAATGCTCATAAAGAGGCCATCTTGAGTCATGTAGTTCAGCAGGTATTGTGTCAACATGTAGTTCATGTAGTCAGGTACTTTCCAGGTAACTATTATATAATAGTTCAGCATCCTTGAAGATTGGAGTCTCTTTATCAAGAATCACAGGGTTTGTTTCAACAATGCTGTATTTTGGTTATCCATTCAAAATCTACCAGACTCCCCAAACCTTATTGACACAATTAATTCCTTGATAATCTTCGCTGGTACTGGTTTTCCCATTGAGATTAAAACCGGGGAAAAAAAACACCAAGTGCAAAAATTATGCTGGGGTTATGCAAGCCTGTTAGACCAGGATTTGAGTTTGAAGTCTTGGGTAATCTTCACTGGGTTCAATTCGTTTATCAAAACCTAACTACGGTTTGCTTCAACTGTGGGTTCATAGGTCATTAGGAGAAAGAGTGTACTTCTAACCTCAATTTACTGAGCTTATACATCCCTAATTTTCCAAGTTAGTAGTCATGCAGAAAAGTTACAAAAAGAGATTCATCATAGTCGACTCAAGGGCGAGCTCTATAACCACCTCTTTGATGACACTTTGAAGAATAAAGGAAAAAGTCCTAGTCATGTGTCTAATCCTGAGCCTTTACAAGGTGGTTTGCAAAGTCTACTACAGGGGTCTCATTCTCATGCTCATGTTCAACATCCATAACAGCAGGTTCTACCGAGTACAAGATTAACTTCTAACAGAGATTTTACCAAATCAACCGGGATTTATGATGACAGATTGCGGAAGAGGCAAGATCAACAAATTGATAAGTTGTTCAAGAATAACACCAGTCTCTCAGGGGTGCCAGTATTTGCTAGTGGTGTGTGCCTAAAACGAATTCAAATCTCCTGGCTTCTGCTATGGATGTGGATCTCAATCAAGCCCACAAATCTAGTTCTAAGGTTGTTTTAGTTGAGAACAACCAAACTGATACCCCAGTTTGTCCTTCTATTAATCCGGAGTTTGGAAACTTGCCAAGTTTTCTGGCCTCAACTTACATCGTGTCGGTTTGTGATTTCCTTAAGAACGAGGAGGAAGCTAAAATTGACATGCACATTTCTCTGGTTAACGGAATTCCAAGGATGGCAATCACATACACACACAAGAAGGAGAAAACATGTTCAAAGGTTAAAGGGTGCTCTTCTCAAGATAAACAAGCTATTCCACCTCCATCTGATAAGAAGACGACTATTCCCCCTTCTACTGTGATTGAGAAGGATACTGATGATGGAAATGCACATGGTTCTGGTATTGTTGGTCATACACAAGCATACAAATCCTCTGATACTCAACCAGCTAACCTGAAGATATACTCTAGGAGAGGTGCACATAGTACAAATGAAGGGACTAGTCTACTCAATATCCAACCAACTCCATCTTTTGCAGCGCCACGTCCTCCGGCTAAAATTAAGAAGCTTAAACATGTTGACCAACTAAAGGATATCTCAGGTTGCCGCTCAGTAGCACAACCTGCTTTTGAGGTTCCAACTACAAGGCTAAGGAAGCAGCGTTCTCGAAGGAAGTTCAGTGCAACCACCAAATTAGTCACAGGAGAACTAAAGGATATACAACAAAAGAATATTCATTGCATCCCTAATCTCTTCAACAATCCGAAAGACAAATGAAAGCCAAGTTGGAAAATGTCTTGTGAGAATATTGAGGAAGATTTGGATGAACAACTTTCGGTTGAGGAAACAGATGTTGTTGCCACTCTTGCTTCTGGATTGCGAGCTTTTGGCAAGAGCCAAAGCTCGCAGCAGGAATGATTGAATTGGTCCAGCACGACCGAACTTTGGGTGTGGGTTTGGTTGCTCTTCAAGAGTTTGCACACACCTTTTCTCGACTTTCATGCCTTCTCATTTCAACTGCAGATGCACACCGCGGTTTTTTGGCCTACTATCACTACAGTCATGCTATTTTGGGGTTCGTCCATTGTCACAATCATCACTCCTCCACTTGGTTACTCAAATTGAGGATACATTGTCTAATTTATCTATTGGAAAGACCTTAGGGTCTTGTCACCAACACTACTTACGGCGCTTTAGGTTAGCCTATCTACAAGTTTGGTTACTTGGGTATTTTGGTCGTATTCAAGGCATAGTTCATCTCAAGGTGTTGCAAATGCAGAGATCATTGGAAAGCAAGTTAGTCAAAGAGTATGCTCAGTTCAAGCTTAGGTCGGGATGTGAGAAAAGAGTTGTATTATGTAATCAACTGGTATTAGTTGCAGTATTTTTCTATCTGATTACATCAAAACTAATTTTAACTCTCTTTCTTACTACATAAATGAATTTCCGATCTTTAAAAAAAAAAAAAAAAAAAAAATTACAGACTGGCGATTAGGGCGAGGATAAAAAGTTTTAGGCGAGGGATTCGTGTTTTCATCTGATCAAACAACTTCCTACCTTAACTTTGATCTAAACCATTATTCCCGTTAGCTTCTCCTCCTCCCAAGCTTTATTTCAACACCACATTCACCATTTTGAGCCTCTTCGCCATTTTAGGGTTTCTGCAACTCCATGAATCGATTGTGAGAACACGTTCTTCTTGGGTTGCTGCAAATCGTGGTTCTGTGAGCTCTAATGGCGCAAATATTCAATCTTCTGAAGCTTCAATCTCCTGCACAACCAATTTTCAATCACCTGCAACTTCCGGTAAGGGTTTAGTCTACTAAAAAAGGCATGTCTCAAAGCTTTCCTCGCACGCGCAGATACCACGGCATCTTCTCCTGGTGGTTTTCGAATTCAATCCTCTGCAACATGTTCATATCCCCACGTTGCCAAACTTCCACTCTCTGCAGCAGCGGTGTCTTCCCATGCAACATCTAAAAGTTGCAGGTTTTTTGTAGCTTCTGTTGACTCGAAGAGTTGGGTCGACAAAGCTTGTTTTCAATCTTCTGCAAAACCTAGAGCTGGTTTGGTGACTTCTACTTCAACAGGGACTTCACTAGCTACATCTTCCCACGTTTCCAAGCAGGTTATGGACGATGTTTCAGTTATTCAGTTGTCTGCAAGTTATCATGTTTCTTCAAGCGCGACAATTTCCCCAAGTCGTAACACGGTTGCTCCTGAGGTTCCAGTCAATGTGGTTAGTTTTCAACCTTCTGCAAGTTCTAGTATGGTTGCTGCAGGTTCTTTTGAAACTGAAATGCATGTTTCCACAATAGACAGTAATTCACAATGTGGCGCGAACTTGCATACCCATACAGGTAAATTTCGTTGCCCTTTGACTGGTTTTGATGGGTACAAGAATGGAATAGATTGCAGAGGTTACAACCAAAGTTCGTTTGTCAAACACCTGCGTCATAAACATTATCCTAAAGAGGATCGCAAAGAAAAGTGTCGCGAACTAATCTTTAACAATTTTAGCGTGTTCAAGGCTTGGGAGAGTACTTTACGGAGTATGCAAATGTGGTTATGTACTACTTGTATGCAGACATGGGCTTGGAGTAAATCTTATAGACATAACGGTGAAGTGATTCTTCGTCCTTGGAATGGGAAACAGGCGACATTTTTGGTGCATGGTATTCCTTGTCCTGCTCCTTTACTTGATGTGGTTAATGATGTTTCTATTGATGAAGCAGGTGACAATGTTCCCAGTCTTGATCTTGATCTGTTGGACCAAGTTCTGTAGAGCCAAATATGCACTGTTGCTAGCATCCCTGCTAAGTGCAAGCTTTTCTTTGCCAGAACCTTTAATACGGTCATTCAGAAGGTTGTCAAGAGTCCCAATGATGTCTCCCTGTGGGTTCAGCTGCTTCTTTTTCCTATTTGCAATCTTTGAATTTACTTTCCCAAAAGTAGTTTGGAAGAGCAATCCGACAACATGATAAAATTTCAGATTGGAAGAGCATGTTGTTTTACAGGAAGAACAACGTAAAGACAAGGGGAAACATCAGGTAAAGACGCAAGAGGACCAAGAGGCTGTGAACATACGACTTTGTCGAAAGAAGCTTAGTAATGGTCTTTACACAGCTGTTATTCGTACCTTGACTTTCAATGGTGTGGCTCCATCTACTCCAGGTACTAATTAGGAAGAATTGCACGCCAAGCACCCTCACGCAGATCCTCCTTTGATACCAACAGACCCTATTGCGCAACCACCATTCATTGCTTCTAAGGATTTGGTTCTGAGCAAGCTGAAAAGCTTTCCCAAAGGGACCTCGTGCGGGAGAGATGGCCTTCGTGCCCCACACCTTGTCGATGCTTTGACTGGTTCTGCTGCTGGTATTTCGGATAAGCTCATTAATTCAATTACAGAGTTGGTGAATATATGGCTTGCAGGTGGTTGTCCTTTGGCTTTGAGGAAGTTTGTAGCTTCAGCCCCGCTAACTCCCTTGATCAAGCCTGGAGGTGGTTTACGTCCTATTGCAGTAGGTACTATCTGGAGACGTCTAGTCTCTAAATTTGATGCTTCTCATGTTGGTAAGCAAATGGAGAATTATCTTAGTAACTTTCAGTTTGGTGTGGGGGTCCCATGTGGAGGTGAGTCGATTCTTCATGCGGTTAATAGGCTTCTTGAGGTGCAGGGTGACTCAACGTCCGCGTCAATGCTCTTGGTTGATTTCTCTAATGCCTTCAATCTTGCAAGCGTGTCTGCAATGATTAGATAAGTGAGGAAACATTGTTCTTCCATCTCTAAGTGGTTAGAGTTCTGTTATGCAGCTCCTGCTAGACTGTATTATATGGACAAGACTTTTTCGTCTGCTCAGGGAGTACAACAGGGAGACCCGCTCGGTCCCCTGTTATTTGCTTTAACTATACTCCCCTTGATACATATAATTGCGGAGTCATGCTCTTTGGATGTACAAGCATGGTATCTAGACGATGATGTTTAGCAGGAAGGTGTTTCCTTGGGTTTACATCTTAATGTCTCGAAGCCCGAACTTTTTTGGCCTACAGTGGATAGCAGAGGTTTGGTTGAGGGCGTTTTCCCGCCTAACATATGTCGGCCAGCAGAGGGGGTTAAGGTGTTTGGGGGTCATGTTAGCCTGAGCCCCGAGTTTTGCAAGAATTTGGTGGTTGATAGGGTTCATAAGACCACGAGCTTGATTGATGCTATACAGAAGCTCAAAGATCCACAAGGTGAGCTTTTGCGGCTGAGGAATTGTTCTGGTGTCTCTAGGTTATACTTCGCTATGCGAACGACTAAGCCTAAATACTTGGGGGAGGCACAGGTAATTTTTGATAATCATCTCAAGCAGTTCCTTAGACATCTTGTTACTGGAGATGACCCGGGTTTTGGTCTCCTTCAACAAAGGCTTGTGACACTTCCCATCAAACTTGGTGGTCTAGGAGTGTATACCATGGGGGACACCATGCAATATTGTTATTTGGCATCTTGTTTCCAAACGAAGGCTCAGCAGGAGAATATTTTGAGGCACACTGATGTGTCTGGTTTGAGCCCAAGTTTTGATCGTGCACTCAACCTTTACAAACAGGTATGTGTTATTGAGAATTCTTCACTATGCATTGATGATATTGCCCCTCATTCAATGAGTTCCTTGGAAATCAAATACTTCGATGCAGTGAAGAGAGATTTACCTAACCGGTTTATTATGATGGAGCGGGATTCAGCCCTGTGGCAGAGTAACAGGATCAAACATGCGCTAGACTATTTGTTGGCAATTCCGATTGCTGGGCTTAGTCAAAAACTTGGGCCTCGACATTTTCGAGCTATCTTGCGTTATAGGCTTGGTATGCCTCTCTTCGACGAAAGGGATAGTTGCACCAGTTGTGGCAGGGCGATGGATATCTTTGGGGATTATGCCTTGCATTGCTCAAGTGAGATTGGTCTCAAGTATAAACATGACCTGGTTCGTGATACCTTTGCTGATATTAGTTATCGTGCAGGTGTCCCAGCTAGGAAAGAGGTTGATTTAGGGTTCCTCTCAGACACCGGTTTAGCTTTAAGACCTGCGGATATCTTGGTGTATAACTGGGATAATGGACATGATGTGTGCATGGATATCACAGTTGTTTCACCTTTTATAGGCGTTGGAGTGCGCGCTTTTGTTCCGGGCAAGGCAATTGATGATGATGTTGATCGTAAAAGAGACAAATATTTAAAGAAATGTACTGCTCAGGGCTTTGGACTCGGTGTGCTGGCGTTTACCACCTTAGGAGAGTTGGGTCGTGACATTGTGGAGTTTCTGAAGAAATTGCGTAATTATATGGCAAGCCATGATGCGAATGTCATAATGGGGGATTTTCATTTTCATATAATTGGTGTTGTCGTTCAAAAAGGGATTGGAACCCAGCTTGTTACTAGGCTTCCATCTAATTCTTGTAATTCTGTTGATTCTGATTAATAAAATCTAATTTTGTAAAGGATTTTCCGGATCCAATGAATTTTTTTTTTTTTCTCGCTAAAGAATGAGAACATATTTTGTTGGACATGTTCCAAGAATGAGAACGGTATTTACCCAGTTTTTTCCTGTTCTTAACATGTTAACATTTCCCTTGCAACATGTAGTCAGCGCACCAAATAGGACTTGTAATACCCTAATGATGTCACATTTACGAATTACAATCAGCCACTTAAATTTCAGAGCAGGGAAGGCAGTCCCGTTTCAATCTATTTATAAGAAGAAAAAAAAATAGAAGAGCAAATGGGGAAAACAGAAGATTTTGTACTGTCTTAATACAGGACTATCAAAAAAATGGAAAAAAGAAAAAAAAAAAAAAATGAGTCAAGCTTCTGTCCAAAATAACATTTCCTTCATGGATATTATGAGTTGAACCAGCAACTTTTTGAAGGACCACTAAACTCTACTAGGGTTTTTGAGACCCACTCGCCATCCTTCCCACCAAAGAGAAGCCAAGAGCAAATTTACCAACTTTAAGAGGGAAATAGGCCAAAAATCAGTAACCACGTCATCGTCACCATCAAGGTCTGTGAATCTTGAAACCAAATATTCTTTGTATATAGCTCTGCGAGGCTTTTTGTGGCTTCAAATGTCCATAAGTCATCAGAAACAGATGGGGAAATGTTGTTCCAAAATAAGCTCCGTCGATGTCTAATTGCAATTCAGTTAAGAAATTTTTGCATGATAGTATAGGACATGCACAAACCAATCTAGAGAATATGTTATTTTCCAGTTGCATGACTAATGAAAACATCTATCCAAGTTGATGAGCTATGTTTCTAATTCTTAGTTAATGCATTATCATCCTTTGCATTACAAAGACTAGTGAAAACATGAATTACCTACGGAAACAAATCTTAGTGATAAACTTACACATAAAACTGCAACGGCGGAACATAATATGTGCTGTGAAAAGGCAAGCGAAAAGTAAAAGTAATGACAGAACAATAAAAAAAAGGATACTGCCTTGATATTTGGATCGTGGGTAGTATATATCTTCACATTTGGGACAGTAGATCTTCACAGTGCTCGACCGGGGAATGTCAGATTGGCCAACTGGAAGACAGGGTTGTCCACAGCAGTAAACTCTGGGGCACCTTCCGAAATCATAGTTCTTATACTTCTCAAGCTGTAAAATTCCATTCTTTAAACTAAGCCAAAGCCAAAACCTTATTAGTCAAGTGATTTGAAGAAAAGTAAGCACAAACTCACCATTGCAGCCATGCCTTTGCTGGTTAATATGTAACGAACATGAATCAATCCGTACAACATCTCCGCTGCTGATTCAACCAATTCATTCTGCTCCTCGGTGAACATATCTCCTAGACAAAATCATAACAAAAATCAAAAATTACTGATGGAGAAGTTATATATTTGGTTAATATATACATGGTTCGCAAAATATAGGAAGGCAGTGACATGTCTCCACACATAGGTTAGCCCGGGCCTCTTAATAGGTGACATAAGTAAGATAGGGCAATGTTTAATTATAACCAGTGAAGAAACACCGAGACATGTTCTGCAATGTTTTTACTGTAACCAGTGAAGGAACACGGAGAGATATTCTGTAATATTTAACAGTTACATTCTGTTCAAAATATACAGCACACCTCTGGTAGGACAAATGCAAAGAGGCAAAGCATAGTTAATTAGGACCTGCTCCAGAAGATGGTTGATTGTTAGTGTAGCTTAAGTAATACAAGGTGGCTTATCAGATGGATAAAAATAAAATAGAGAACAACTCAGTCAGAGTCAACCTTGAAGTTAAGGACATGGAATTTGCTCAGAAGTGACTAAGAAGACTGTGAGTTGAAGTACATTAGGATGCTTCAATAACTATCGACGAATAAGAAAATATGACTTGAGACACTCTTCAGATGGGTAAACTCATACTCTGAGGTAAACTAATTAATTTCAAGGAGTATCCTCAGTAATGGCTCTTTAAGAACCCCATACAGCACAAACCACTATCATCAACATCGTAGTCCACAAATTCCTCTCCTCTGTATCATATACAGCTCAGTTACTAATTAACTATTGCTCAAGTACCAGCTGTACTTGCCGAGATATTCACTTTAAATATGATGATAAAACGGAAAGGTAACCACATACACTAAGTAGGGTTTATCCTATACCAAAAAAATTTATCATGTACATCCTGAGAACGTGATAGCAGGACAACCAAAATAATGGATACAACGGCTAAGTGCCCATAGTACCAACCGAATGCCCCATTAAAAATCGTTTATGAAAAACCAGTTTCGTTTAAGATCTTAACAAATATACTTTGTTGATTAAATGCCAGTAGTACTGCATCAATTAAAAATCAACCGTAAGACAGATCAACGAATCTATCGGATCGACGAGTGTTCAAAGTTCAGGGCACTGAGGGCAGGACTTCGGCAAACTGTCATTCACAAGCTATGCTACTGTCGGCTGTCATTACAACACCAGATCTACAATTCCGAAGCCTAAGGCTTCAACACGCAACAATGAAAGGAAAAACATAAAATGGAAATTTTTGCCACAGTCTAACAAGCTCACCTATTTGGGTTGCATGTAACGCCACATAAAGTACCACAAAACGAACTATTGGCTAATACCCTAAATATCTGAATGTGTGTAGAGACAGAAGGACCCAACCTGCGTTAGCTATTTAGTGGGTCCACAGAGCATCTTTGTATACTAAGTTGCCATATAAATGCAAGTTAATCGTGGATCAATAGATTTTAAGCAAGCAGAAATCACATATGTTAGATTTACTCATTCAATAACAAAACCGAGCTATATGAATCAAGCGACAAAAGATAAGCCAAATGATTACCATGAGAAGATTCGACATCCAAAATCAAATCAAGCGCATAGTCGTAATATGGAACTTGACTACTTAAGCCACAGAGGTTGAAATCATCTTGAATGTACTCATCATCGACTTCACAGAAGAACTCATTTCCTCGAAGATTACAGAACCATGAGATCCAAGAAGTGTCATCCCCATCTGAACCACTTACATCTGACTCTTCACTGTCTGTATCAGACTCCTCGGCTATATAATGCAAATAAGAGCATCCATCAGCACAACAGCAAAATACAACTTTTATGCGGTATTTATATCATAAATTACCTTCAAACATGGTTTTAAGTTTTAACGAAACAGAGAAAGAAAGCAACACAGAAAGTGTTTGAAGGTACCCAAACCATTACTACCTGCTAATGATACAGACCAGTGTTCCTGTAGCAAAAGAACCTAAGGCGTATGCACTAACATTAAAAGATCATCTAACTCCAGAAAAAAAAAAGGTAAACCAGAAACCTAGATTGGTGTAGCCAATTTATACATAAAAATGGGAAAACTGAAAGGCCACTAAAGGTGAAACATCACTCAGGATATACTTGTACTGTCCCCACTAGACCTCCACTTTAACCTATTACCCATTCCAAGAGCTAGGGCATTATACTACTCCTTCTATTCCTAACTGTGCTAGTCTTGATACAGTAAAAAGCAATCATAAAGACTTAACCAATAATCAGCTGAATGCTTAACGAACCAAATCTAACATTTTAGAATCTGATAAGTTAAAGTCTACTTATTTGTCTTTATCGATGGAAAGAATTCTCTTAGTAGGGGCTTCAAGATCGCAATAAATAAGATCCTCTTTTCTATTTTGTTACATTCCATAACAGATTGCCTAACTCAATAAGGTGTGCTATCGAAGCATGCATACCGACTAACCGTAAATAACAGAATCGCACACACATTAATCCAAACATACTTATAGGCCCGGAACTCAGCCAAATCATAATAATCATCAAATTCCAAATAAAGAATATAACATTCTAAAAGAACTTCATCTTAATGTCAGTCACACTGCAGCAACACCATATAACTACTACACCTAGTCATTCACATAAACTATCACTATCAAATCCACTGTAAATAATCTTTCAAAATGGTACAGAAAAGTCATAATAATTCAAAAAAAATAAAAATATAAATACAAAAGAAAAGAGAGAATAAGATGAATCTTACCATCAGAAACCTTGTTTTTGGAGAGAGAAGCGGAACGAGAATCTCTATGATCAGGGTGTTGTTGTTGTTGTTTGAGAGAAGAAGTAGAGGGAATAGATAATCTATTATCTTTGTCTTTTCCTGCTCCTCCTCCTTTGGAAGTAGATGGTGAAGATTTCTCCAAGTGTTTATCTAGGGCATCATTTATTCTCTTACGATCAAGAGAAGCTATTTCTGATTTCGATCCAATACTTGCTCGATCTCTATACATATCCTCCTCTTGACCTACTTTCCACAACAATTTTCTCTTCTTCACTTTGGTAAATTTCAAAAAAAAAGAGAAGTTAGGGTTTTGAAATGGGAGAAAGTTAGGGTTTCAGAAGGGGGAAGAAAAAACCCTCTCTCTCTCTCTCTAAAACTCAGAAGGACTGATTTTGTTTTGTATCGGTTGCTTCGAACTTAGCAGACACAGAAGAGAGAGAGAGAGGGGATTTGTCTGTTTCTTTCTATCGGCTTTGAGGGATTTTTAGATTTTTTTTCTTCTTTTTTTTGCCTTCACGGCCTGGGGGAAGAGAACTACTGGTTAGATTTCAAATGAACCCACGATATAACCAATCTGGAACCGGTGTGAACGTGGTACCACATTATCCTTGAAACCGAACAATATACTTAGTTCATTGGAGCTATTGAGGCAGTGAGTGAGCAGTTTTTTTTTTTCCTTTTTTTTTTCCTTTTTCTTTTCTTTAATAAGAAAACAGAGAGAAACCCGATGTTATACGAGAACTGGGTTGCCGGACACCTCTAATTTAGTGTTGTGTCCGTGTTAGACTTGCATCTGACTTTCAGACGCGCGAGTCTCCGCGTCAGACACATCAATGACGTAACATGTATATGTTACACATGATTTAATACGAATGTGCGTTAATAATACCAGAATTTTCAATACAAACATTATTATACCCACATGTATGCTCATTCATTTACTATATTTAGATTTATCGACAATTTAGTAGTGTTATTGAGACGTCAAATTCATAATATCTATATTTTAGTATGAAATATCATTGATTTCATAACGTGTCCGCGTTCTGTTGATTTTGACAATTTGCTGCGTCCGCATCCGTGTCGTGTCGTGTCCGTGTCAGTGCAACCCAGCACGAGAACAATAGAAATACGACAAACAACACAAGTCGCTAAGCGATTTCCAAACAGAACCCCGAATCTCGTAACTAGAATCCAGAATCGGTAGACAGACCAACGAACAGTAACAGTAACGCCCTTCAAAACCAAGGGTGAGTTTGGGTCAATGAAACTAGATCCACAACTCAGGGTGAAATTTTTCTTAACCAACTGATAAAACTCTCCTCCAAGAGAGATGGAACAAAATCAAAGCTGACCAAATTCCACGGCGTGTGAATAATAAGTTCTCCTGAAAAATCATCGGAACTCTTCCACCGGCCGGAAAAATAGCAATCGAAAATGGGGTAAAACGCACTGATCACCAAACAACAAACCCCTCCTAGAAAAAACTTCAAGGTCTTGAGTTGTTTCTTCAAAACCTTTTTCCTGCCGGAGAAACTTGTTGATGAGATACAGGACACTGCTACAAACCACATTTATTACAACACTACTAATAACACTGACAAACACATAAGAACTAGAATAAACATAAACACAATAGGACAAGCCAAATGCAAGAGTGACTAGCTCAAACACTACACAGACATAATAAGATAAATCTAAAACATTACAAATAAATAGCCGAACAACAGTCAATAGGGGATCAGTTTGGACCAGTCAGTTCACTCATAACGAAAATCTACAAGATTGATTTAAGGTCCAAATCCCAAGTCGAAACTATGACAGATTAAGTAAATATGATTAACATGAAGTAAAGAGAGTCGAGAGAATTTTTACGTGGTTCGGTGCAAACCCACATTCACGGAATTTAACTATGATTGATGTTATTACAAGTTTTAATGCTCCGATCTACTAAAAATTAGCTAGCAAAATCTCTCACTTGTTCTTCATTGAACTTTTTCCAACCCCTTGTTTTAGGTGTAAAACAATAAAGAGAATCTGAGGGGTAAAGTGTGA
>JAJJMA010293778.1:0-20992 GCA_023529015.1 Papaver nudicaule
AGTATTTCTTGATGAAAGCATTAACCATTTGGCTCCAGCTGAGAATGCTGTTAGGAGCTAGATTATTATACCAAGTGTATGCCTTTCCCGTCAGAGATTTCGAGAACTCCTTGAGACATGCAACTTGATTTCTTTCATGTATTCCCAATGATTCTAGGAAGCGAGATATATGTTCTCGGGCATTCCCAATACCATTATACATCGAGAATGAAGGCGTGACATATCCTTCAGGAAGAGATTCACGTTGAATTTCAATTGGATATGGAGGTTGATGACGATGAAACAAATCTGAATTCTCCATGCTCTGAGCTTGCAAGAGATTCTGTAAATCTTCACGAGTGACAAAGTTGTGTTGAGAACCCGTGCTTGGTTCACGTGTGGTGTGGACACGAGTGTCTTGATCACCAGGGATCACGTGAACTTGAGAGGGACCCGCCCTGTTAAGATTGGAAGGGGTTTCTACACGTGTTAACCCTATGCTTGTTGGAGGCGTCAGCTTCTCTGAAAGAGTCCTCGAGCAAGTCAGCAACTCCATCTGGGTTTTCACCATGTTATTCTGACTTAAAGCTAGATCTTGTTGGGTCTTCAATGCTAGGTGAGTCTTCAGTACTCCTTGTTTCTCCTGTGCGGGGCCCGAAGAGGAAAGCTTCTGTGCGGCTTGAGATAGGGGTGTAAGGAGTAGGAGAGATAGTGGTATTAGTGGTCCCCACCATATGAGATAAGGGGACGTGACATTGGATAGAGTAGGCGTGGTGAAACCTACCACATGGGATGACACGCCCAAGGGAGGAGAAGATAAGGTGGACCCTATCTGGGTTGAGATAGAAGCGAAATTAGGGTTTCTGGTTGTGATAGGGCTCACGGTTTGGGTGGTGTGATAATTCACATAAATTCTCTATTAAGAAACTAGCCTCTTGACTTACTGGTTTTTCGTAGGTGGTGAAACTCTGGATGCGTCGAGGCGGGTTGGCGGCCTTATTCTGCGGGCCTTCAGTCCCCAGTCCCCTGTTGATAGAGTTATCTCCCACCTCAGCGTATTGCCCGGCTATTACATAGAGTTGTTGGAAAGTGCGGGGCTGGAAGCTCCCCATTAATTCTTGATGATGTGGCCCCATCCCTCCTATGCAAATCTCCACCAATTGTGATTCGCTTATCTCCCTGTTATGATAATCCAAAGCTTTGGCCCTGAATCTTTGTACGAAATCTTCTGGATCCTCCTCTTCTTCCTGATAAGTCTTTACCAGATCTGAAAGAGTAACTTGGCTAGGAATGGGAGCATCATCCGTGGAGGTGGTATTGGCGGTGGCCTTCACAACATGAGGCGTGGCAGACGTGATAGCAAGTGGCAAAGGCAAAGTAGGGCCTAAACCGAGAGATTGGGTGATGGTAGGAGTGAAAGGAGGAGATGAGTTGGGTCCCACTAGAGAGGGGACGACATTAGGAGTGATAGTAGTCACGTTTTTGGTGGTGAGACCAGCAGTGGCGTCTCTGACATGATGATTGGTTGTCCCTGCAGCACAAGATAGGGACATGTTGGAATAGGATAGGGATAAGGTGGACCCCTGCTGGACGTTCTGGAGAGATGAGGATGAAGTAGGCGTGGTGGATCCCACCAGAGGGGATGACACGCCCAAGGGAGAAGGGGATAAGGTTGGCCCCCTCTGAGTTGAGGCAGAGGCAAAATTAGGGTTTGGGTTGGAGCTCACGGCTGGGATTGTGGGGCGATGGCGCCACTAGCTTGGGTGTTTGTGACCCCACTTGCAGTAGATAAACTCGTGGGGACACTAGGGTTATTTGGAGAATTTGTATTCTCTGAACTCTGCCTCCTGGTTTCAACCATATCTTCTTAAAACAGAGATAATGACCTCCCACTGTGGTCGCCAAATGTTTTAGGTGTAAAACAATAAAGATAATCTGAGGGGTAAAGTATGAAGTGTGATGATGTAATAAAAGATTGTGATGAATTCGAGAAGTCAAGATCGAACAAGACTCGCCTAAACCAAGAAATGGCCGTTCGAGTATTGCTTCAGTTACAAGAAGAGGATATAGGGTTGGTTTAGGGAGGGAAACAGAGAAAGATGAGATCAGAGGATTGCTATGATTTTTTGTGATGTTGATGATTAAATTGCTAAAGAAGATTGGATATTCAGTTCTCACTAGATATTAAATACTGAATGAGAAGAGTTAATCAATTATCGATGAGATTGATTGATTGAACTTGCACTGAATTAAACTGTTGAACTTGTCTGTTCTGTCTTTCCAAACTGGTCGAGTGACCTATTTATAGCAATAGAATTCCAACTGATCTCGTAAGAAGTGGAAGAAGTGGAAGAGTGGGAGTGTGGAGTAAGTGGGGCAAGTCTTGCGCCTAATATTAGGGAAGAATGAACCGCCCACTTTCTCATCCCCTCTTTTCAGCAACGTTCACATGACTTAGCTTTCTTCCTCGTTAAGTGATTGAGCCGTTGCAATCACACGTGCCGTAGACCGCCAAACCAAAACCCTAAAGAATATCCCCCCATGTAACTTACTTGATTCTCGTAAGATTTGTTAAGATTTGTTAAGTCAAAGATGACTAAGTGCAAGTCGTACCAATTACTGGTAAACTTAGGACTTTGCGATAAGATAGAGATTAAGCGATAAGCTTTGAATATCTCTTTGAGATTTGGTTTAAGGATTGAGCCGGGCAATCGCCATTTAAACCAATGAGATAAATCTAAGGGTTGAGCTAGCAACCGCCATTAGATAATATAAGTCTAAGGATTGAACTATGCAATCGCCAATTAGACTGAGAGGATTTCAGCAACTCTCTGTGGCAACAGTCAAATAAATACGACTTTCAGTTTGCCATAAATATGAGAAATTGGCTTGTGGCATGTAATGCACCAATTCTCTGAGTAATGAAGACATATGAATGTCTAAAATAATATAGGTCATAGCCATGAGCCATGATTAAGAATTATAGCACTGATTTATAGAAGCAAGTCCATAATCAGGAAAAACAGACGAATGATGCTATCACAGCGTAGCCATCGTCAAGAATGCATAAGCATTGATAATACAAGACCTAAAGATAGGCCATAATAATCATAATAAGCCATGTTGCATGGTATAATAATCTTATTGAGAAGTTAGGTATAAGGCGCAAAGGATAAGCCATAACATTTATGTTATTTTCAGATTTCTGGACAGTTTGCATGTTGTCCATTAATAAAATCACCCAGGCCAGACCATATTAGATAAAATTCTGAATTTTTAGTATGTTGTAGGGAACTCACAGAGGAAAATATTTCGTGAAGGAAGCACCCCCTAATTCCTCACGGATTGGGCTGTAAAAATCACGCCATGAGGAAATACGTGAGCTGAACTGCCAGATTTCCTAACTTGATTAGGAAACTAGAGTATTATGGACTTAATAAAATCCATAATCCTCTAGGATTTGGATCAGTGGGACCCATAAATAGGGGGAGGCTTGGAAAAGATAAACTCTAGCTCAAAGGGGCAATGGTAGCCACGAGAGAGAGGGAGGCCACGAGCACAAGCAAGGGAAAACCGTAAGGCCTCCAAGGTTTGGCCGCGCCCTGACTTTGGGCCTCCAAGATTTGGCCAAGGCAAAGTCATGGGGCTCCAAGATTAGGCCAGAGCAATAGTGTGGGTACCCATAATCAGGCCAAGGAGGTGGCGTGGGCACCCAAGTGCCAAGGCACGCTGAAGACATGGATATCAAAAACTAGGGCAAGCTAATGGCATGGGCATCCAAAGCTAAGGCAAGGATTGGACGTGGGCCTCCAAGCATGGATGGGGCGTGAGCATTAGGATAAGGATTAGGCCAAGGGCCGTGAGCATGGCAAGGAGTGGCCGTGGACATGGGATGAAGCTTAGGCGTGGCCGTGAGGACAGGATAGGGATTAGGCCAAGGTGTGGCCGTGGGGATAAGCGCAGGGCTATAGGCCAAGCTGATGGCGGGACTAAGCGCAGGGATATAGGCCAAGAGGATGAGGGCCAAGCTAATGGCGGGGTTAAGGGCAGGGCTATAGGCCAAGGAATGATGGCGTGAGGTGATGGCGGGGGTAAGCGCAGGGCTATAGGCCAAGATGATGACCGTGTATACCCCTAAGGCCAAGAAGTAGCCGTGTACACCCCTAAGGCCAAGAGTAGCCGTGTACACCCCTAAGGCCAAGAAGTGGCCGTGTACCTCCCCCTTGCTAGTGGCGTGAATGGCCTAGGGTTTGGCTCGAGCATGGGCCAGGTTAATGCGTATGCGTAGGTATTTTATCGTATAGGCTAGGGATATGGACCATGCTACTAGGCTAGGGTCGTGAGATATCAAAGCATGACTAACAGCAACCAAAATATCTTATCCCTAACATAAAAATAAATTCATACCTTGTCTCGAGCTATTCCAGGACGCCAGAAATTGATGCAAAATTACTCCTGTGACCTCCTCTCCAAAAACCACCATCAACACTCCGGTTTACAGATTGGATATTGATTTTTGAGATCATCCATATCTTACCATAAGACTCACGGGCCCAAATGAAAAGTTGGTTGTATTTCAGTACCCTTGCTTTTTCATAATCACGTACAATATTGATCAGAAATCATGTGTCAATTAACTAGAGCGACGAACCATATTACTGATGATGACTCAAACCAACTTAGTTGTACATTGAAGATAAACAAATTCAAACGTCAAACTAAGAATATCAAACTCATTAATTCGTTGAAGCACAAATCAAAATGATAAAGTTTGAACTTCGAAAATACGCATTCTCAGATAACCAATATTAGGTCGAAATCTACATTTTGTTTGGCAACAACCAAATTAAGGTTTCGGAACCTAAAGTTCATATATGATTAAAACCAAAATAAGGTTTCCTAATCTAGATTCCAAATAGCAAAATCAAATTAAGATTTCGAACTTTAGATTTTGTTTTAAAAAAACCTTGGTTAAGGTTTCGAAATAAGAAACACATAATATTTCTTAACAACTATTTGGTGTCGAACTTGAGAGTTTATGTGGTCAAGAAACGTTTCAGCATCACACCTTTTTATCCTTGACGCATAGGCTATATTTCCCGGTTCACATAAACCTTTAAGAAACCCCAAAGTCTTTATTATAAACCTTTTGGAACTCAAATGGTCAAGACTCATTGGTCTTGATTCTCAAGTAACTGTTAGCCAGTAAACATAGTTTCGAATCAAGTTTTCTCATTGGTCACAACTTAGATTTTAGTTTCGGACCTAATAGCTTATGGATGCAAAAACCAGATTAAGGTTTCGAAATCAAAGCCAGTTTTACCAAAACCTACATTGAGGTTTCGAACTCTGAAAGTCCATAAGTTGAGATAACATGAATATAGTTTCGAAATATAAAAGTGTGATATGGCATTCTAGATTTTCATATGTAGAGAATTAAATGATGATTCAGAACTTCAGAAATCAAATCCACACCATGATATAGTATTCGAACTCAGAACAACAGTATATCGAGTCTACATAACATAAACGTGAGTCACGATCTCGATTAAATTTAACACATACAAGTACGTACCAATCAATTGACAGAGTCAGACAAGGTAAGTCCAGACACAATCTTGTGATGGAATTAAATATCGCAATACTACCGAGACAACATCACAAATGATATTATCCAACTCGCAGGTTTTAGGAAAAACCTTATATCACTTAAAGGCGGAGAAGAAAAGAAATCTCTGAGCAATATGGAACGTCATAACTACAACAACAATACCGTAAATGACAATATGGTGTTATATCTAAGACACATTGATCACAAGTGATCAAGTCATAACGTAAAGATCAAGCATTAAGTTATGTTTTTGTCTTTTGTAGCATAAGTGTAAAAGATAATGGAATCGCGTTATTTAGATTCACTAACCCTTGAATGTGAAGCTAGATGTCTTTGTTTTCTCCTCAATCTTCTAGTGATTCTAAATCCTACCAAAATCTTCCACAACCTAAAGTTAACTTAATGAAGTCTTTACCTAATATGTGTTTCAAGCGGTCGAGTTTTGATCACTAAATTTGATACTAAGCTTGACATACCAACACTTAATGAGGTTGACCGAGCCATGCTCTAACACATTAGATAGATTATAATGATAGATCCTTTCTTAAGGCTTTCTAAGATTTTTTTTTTCAATTACAACATTGTCAGTTAGTTAATCAGTTCTTGAAGTGGAATCAATTGCAGTACTGGATTGAGAAAATACGGTGTTATCCTTTCGAGAAGATATGTATGTGATTTTGTTCATTGTTCACAAATAACTCAAACACTGGTTGTTATATCTAAAACCTGTTTATCCGCTCTGATACCAATCGAAAGAGGGGATACCAAGTACACCACCAACTTTTTGCATTTGTGAACCTATATGAAAATTACTTGGACGATATCACAAATCAAGTACAACTTGAGTTGAGATATTTGTGTTAGAACATAGCTCGGTTGAACCCACAGGAGTATATATGTCAAGTCAGTTGTCAAGTTTAGTTGCCAAAACACAATCTTTGATTTAGTTTATTATGTGATTTTCAGACTAGGATAGATTGGGTGTTGAGATTAAGACCAATTGGATATTGATGACCAGAGCTTACACATTTGATTACTTTTCGTCCTCTCGTCAAAAGTAAGGACTATTCCTCGACTTCGTGTTTAACATTCTATCAATTTAATATTCGATGGCGTTTTATATTGATCTTCATAAGAAATATTGAAAAAGATAACTCTTTGAGTCTTAGCACTTGGCTCACAATTGTGTACGAAGATTTAGAACTTTTGATAGGAGCACTCATTGATGTACAATGGATTAGCCATTAGAATTAGAAACTGAGTACTCAAGATAACAGGTTCATGTACACAAGATCGTCGTAGAGCATAGGCAAGCTAGGCGATGGCCTAGGGACCCCAAATCTTAGGGCCCCCAAAAATTTGTGATTTTTGCATTCTGACGTTCACATTTTGATACACAAAATGGAAATAAGAGATAATTTTAAAAAGAAAATTTCTAGTTCAATGGTAAAATTATTTTCCATTGTACCTAGCATTGGGGTTCAAGTCATGGAAGAATTTATTTGTGCAAATTTTTGTATTCAGTATGTTTATGAGTTTGATGTTGTAAATTTTCCAAGGACCCCCCAATTATTGTCAACGACCTTGCAAATCACGAACCATGCTAGAGTGAAAAAAAAATTAAACTCCGAAGTGCATATCATGGTTCAAGTACCTATCGCGAACCATATGTGCCGAAGCCAAAACTGAACTTGAACTATTATAATGGTTCACATATTTATCGCGAACCATACTGGTGTTTCGAAATACATGTCCACTTTTTTTTTTATTTACAGTTCATGTAACTATCGCGAACTTGTGCATGGTAATCATTGACAAATATTTCGGTGCACAACCTTCTGATGAGTCAACGCAAATCTTTTCACTAATTTAGCCACTTGTGGTTCTAGACGGTTCAAGAAGCTTAGATTGGAAACAGATCAACTCATGGACTTGTATAAGTTCGCGAACTTTCTTGAGCCCCAATCAAATAGGTAGTTTAATTCTAAAGATAGACCTCCGTTGACGAATATAAATAAATGACTTTCAACAACAATCACCTTCAATCCACTACATAATACTCTCTCTGTTCCAATATACTTGAGGGAGTTGGTTTTGATACACTCGCCCTACACTTGCTAAAATTGGTACTTTTTACAATTTTTTTAACAAAATCATTGCATTTGAATTTGGAAATGTAACGTAGAAGATAAAATGGTTGGATGTTGTTAAAAGATTTGTGAAAAAATACCAATTTTAGCAAGTGTAAGGAGAGTGTATTAAAACCAACTCCCTCAAGTAAATTGGAACATAGGGAGTATTGTATAACTTTCTTGCAAGGTTGGTCGTCATATCGAAACTTTTTAAAGGTTTCGACTATCATAAGACTTCACTTGAGAATCCTTGATCCTGTATATTGAGTAGATTGTACTGTTCGTGAACAATCAATCATATAAGATCAAGATTATCGATAAAAACTTCGTAAGGCTCTTGTAATAAGGTGAAAAGACAGGGGATATCCAAATACACCACCAACTTTTTAGTTCATGAACTATATGGATGAACTTGGACGATATCAAAAATCAATATCCAAGTCTTTACCCGATTTGAGTTGTAAAGACTAATTCCAACAAAGACAAGTCTTTGTAAATCTTTATTCAAAATTAGGAATTAACTTCAAGTTAATAATAACGTACAAGTTGTTTTTAGAATTAGAATGAGGAAAGTAAAGTAAAGAAAGACACCAGAAGTTTTGTTAACCAGGAAACCGCAATCTAGCATAAAATCCCCGGGACCTCGTCCAGTCTAAACACCGTACAATATTAATCCGCTACAAACGCTAGCCTACTATCAGACTTCGGACTGGGATGCAGTGGAGATCGAATCAAGACATCCAAGTGATTCAGTTATGTTAGATCATTGCTCGGTTGAACCCACTGGCGTTTCTATCTCATTTCAGTTGTCAAGTTTAGTTGACGAAAACACAATCCTTGATAAGCCTACTACATCACTCGGACTAGGATAGGTTAGGTATTTGAGACGAAGACCATTGAAGATGAAGACCGGATCTTACACATCATCGTCCTCATAAAATGCTAGAAAGGTTTTCCTTTCGATTTCGTATGTACCATTCTATCAGTTATAATAGTTATGATGTGGTTTATAATGATCTCGAAGGATCAAAGATTAGTTCTCTTAGCATTTAAATCACAATGTGACCAATGCCTAAGTAGAATGTGGGAATAGAGCTAGTTCTTGAATTACACCTGAACAGAGTACGCATTCATATGTTGGAAGGGAAATTCCTGAACTCAGCAGTTTCTCATGAACACGTTCATATAAGAGTTCAGAAACTCCCGAACTCGGATAAACTGTACATGAACACGTTCATATAAGTCATGGTGTAAAACTTCAATTTGAGGTTTTGCCTATTGTGATCGGATTTTAGAACTCTTTCACATCAAGGCCCATGGATATCTTGTCCACAATTTTCTTTAGGTTCGTGTACTTTTACATGGACTCCTTAGCATGGCCAACTTGCTTAGCCATTGCCATCCTTCGACTAGGTCAAGGCGAGTCTTCTCACGGACTTTAGGTTTTTAACCAACGGTTAGAAGAAGATTGAGTTGGACCTCAATGCAAGCCTATGGACTTTTCTAAGTTCGGAAACTTGCTTGAGCCTCACTCAAGGTTGCTTAACTTTAAAGCAAAACCACCCTTGATAATCAATACAAATAGATGACCTTCTGCAAGATACAACTTTAATCCTTTACACATCTGTGTATCCTTGCATAAAGGTTGGTCGTCATCTCGAAATCCTTTCCTTTGGACTACGACTATTTAAAATACTTCACTTGAGGATTGTGAAGCACAGGTCGGAATTAATGTTCCTGATCATGTATCTTAGGTCGATTGATTTGTTTATCAATTAAATAAAAAAATACCAAAGTTTTGATAGAAACTTTGTAAGGGTGCACTCGGTGTTTTAAGTCCTAGAAGTTCTATAACGCAATTCACGAACTAGGTTTAATACTAAGTTCGTCACGCGTTACGAGGTAAAACTGGTTAGGCTAGATCAATAAGCCCTAATAAGTATATCAATTTCCATTAACCTTGACTTTAAGTCTAAACGAAATCAACTATCGGATTCTTGTTGAAAGACAATTGAGTACACAAGGCGTCTTGTTAGAGGCAGGGTAGCGCTAGTGTTAGAGCATTTCCGGTCAAACCCTCTAGCGTTGGTAGGTCAAGCTAGTTGTCAGTTTTAGGTGTCAAAACACAATTCTTGATTTAGCCTACTAAAGTTTAGATTTCGGAATGGGGATATAGACAAAGTAGTAGATACCTTGAAGAGGAAGACTGCGATTATCAAGAAGACATCATATATACTTCATCGACAAAAGGTTAGTAGGAGTTATGACATTAAATAAAATTTCTTTTATTCTACTTATTCTATCTTTCGAAATAGTCGTCTACTTTAGTAGAGATACTAATAGCAATTGAGATTCTACTCTTGTCTAGATAACCATGAGTTATGTTGGTATGTACTCCCACCATACTAAGTTACAAGATACATGAGATAGATTCAATACATTTTCCAGTGCAATGGTTTGCTTGCAAATCACATGTAGGAATTTGGGTGAATCTAAAGGAATACTCTAAGAGCAGAGTCCATGGATTATAGCTGAGGACGTATCACATGTCAAAGTACAGGAAAACTGGCCCAGCCCAGGTACTTCTTGCGGATCCAGTTGGAAACCCTAATCTGGAACATGGCGGTTCACGAACCGGTTCGTGAAACCGGATTTTCCTCTTGTGTCCCAAAATGTTGATCTGTACACGTGCATTTACGTGAACAGTAGATTTAATGTATTTGGCCTTGATTTCAGACCAGGACGGTTCGTGAACCGCCTGTGAATATTCTGCGGGATTTTCACGCGGGTTTCAACAGATAAATTCTTATCTCTTAGTTGGACTTGTGCTTATCAGAATATCTTCTGGGGTCCATCTAATGAATCTTAATGAGTCATAAGATAAAGGTATTCTTAGGGTCATTGGATTTCTATCTTGAAGTGGTTAAGAGCTAACAAACTACTTGGCAGATAAATGATAAAAGATTTCCAAATGAGATTAACCTATGGTTTCTTTGTGTGCAAGCCAAGTAACGGGTATGTTTACACGTGCACTTGCTAACTTGTAGCACAGGTAATCTATTACTTTATCTCAAATCAACCTATCTTATTGAGAGCTATAAATAGAGGATTAAAGGACGAAAACCATAAGCATCAAGCATACGTGAAGTTTTTTTGTGGAATAAATCGTAAACTCTTTGCGCTTCGGTGTAAGCATGTTGTGGTAGTCATCCTCTATTATGTAGAAGTTCATCTGTGGGAATTACCTAACGACTATAAAGACTTCTCTTGAGAGTTGGGAAGCACAGGTAGGCGATAACGTATCTTTGTGGTTGTTATATGATTAACTTGTGACCTTGGTAACCTGATTACGTTCTTGTATATTCTATGGTCCTTCTCTTCTGCAATTAGGCCATTCAAGAAGTGATAAGTTACATACAAGGTTAAATGAAGCAACATACGGCTGCACACAGTGTTGTAAGACCTAGTTAGCTCGAGTTGTGTAAGTTTCTCAAGTGATTCTTTTCACAACTGAGGTAAGACAATGATCAGATAACAACTCGAGTTGTGTAAGTTGCAAACAAATCATTGTCATGGAAAGTGTATCAAACCTTTCTCACAATGATCAGATAACCGCAGTATACTCAGAAAGTATACTAACACAACCTCTATGTTATGTATATTGGATTCCTTCTTAATAAGCTATGAATACTAAAATTGTCGAATATGTTTCGAAAGATAGAATAAGTAGAATAATAAGAGTCCATAAGTCACAACTACCACTAACCTTTATTGATGAAAATGTAAAGATGTCTCCGCGTAGTCTTCGGTCTTCGTCTTTAAGGTCTCAACTACCTAATCCGATTATGTATCTGAAACCTAACTTTAGTATAGAGTACTAAATCGAGAATTGCGTTTTGATATCTAAATTTGACAACTAACTTGACATACCAACGTTAGTAGGTTTGACCGAGCAATGCTGTAACATAAGGATAAGACCTAGAAGTTCCAACAAAGAGAAAAAAAACTCTAGACCTGAAAAAGCGGGGATACCGAGATACACCACCAATTTTTATTTTTCGTGAACCTACTTGATTACAGTTGTTTGAACGATCTCACAAATCAATATTCAAACAACAACCTGAGTATAGTTCAAAGAACCGAACCCTAACAAGAACGTGGTTCTTGTAAATCTCAATAGAGATGGATTCACTCAAAGGTTATGAATCAACAAACTTGCAATTACTTCAATTATATAGATCAGAGACAATATAATGCGGAAGGGAAAAGTAATGCAAGACACCAGAATTTTGTTAACGAGGAAACTGCAAACCTAGCAGAAAAACCCCGGGACCTCGTCCAGATGTGAACACCCTTAGTATAAACGGTATACAGACGCTAGCCTACTCTCAGACTTCGGACTGGACTGTATCGAGACTGAATTCGCCCTACAAGCAACTCAGCTACCAATGTGCTCCTACGTCTCTTGGCTCCCGCAGAAACCTACGTACTTGATTCCCCTAGCTGACGTCCTTTACAGGCCTAGGAGTTGCTCCACTTCCCTTCGTGAAGACTAGCGCTACCCTGCCTCTAACAGGATGCCTAAAAGTATCCAAGTAATCAAACAAGAATACGATTGTGATTTCCTTTAGACTTAAAGTCAAGGTTAATGGAAATCGATATGTTGAATAGGGCTTATTGATCTAGCCTAAACAACTTTACCTCCAAACGCGTGACGAACTTAGTATGAAACCTAGTTCGTGAATATGCGTTGGGAACTTCTAGGATTTACGATTCAAGATCTACCTTACGAAGTTTCTATCAAATCTTGGTCGTGATAAGATTGAAAATATTCAATCGACCCAAGATACAAGATGGAATTTTACTTCCGTCTTGTGCTTCACGATCCTCAAGTGAAGTCTTTCAATAGTCGTAGTCCTAAAAGACTTCGAGATGACGACCAACCTTTATGCAAGGATACACAGATGTGTAGAGGATTGAGATTGTATCTTGCAGAAGGTCATCTATTTATAGTGATCACCACGGGAGGCTTTGCTTAAAGTTTAAGCAACCTTGAGTAGGGCTCAAGCAAGTTTCGGAACTAAGAAGGTCCATAGCTTGATTACCCATTCTCAATCTTCTATGAACTTTGGACTAGGTCAATAGTTAAAGAAGACTCAACCTTGTTTGAAGGTTTGCGACTTCTGGTCCAATATATGTTTGGTCATCGCTTTGCGACTTCTGGTCCAAATACATGTTTGAACATCGCTTGGATTAAGTAGTTGAATTCCATGGGCCAAGTAATGACGAGTCCGAGAACTAATCATGCCTAGACCGAAAACTTCAATGATATGAAAGTTTGGAAGTTTTCTCATGGCTTATATGTACGCGTTCATAGAGCAGTCAAATAGAGTTCATGAGAATTCAGGAGAATCCGTGAACTTGTATGTACGCGTTCATGAACGCGTTCATACAAACTTTTGCTCGTTCTCTAAAATGCCATACAATCACATGTACGTGTTCTCCGTTGTGTTCTATTTCAAGTGACAATCCAACATACTCTACCTATACATATTATCACGAATGTGACAAATGCAAAGGCGGAAATCTTAGAATACCTTCGGATCATATAAACAACATCATAGACTATTGGTATGATAGAAATGGTAAATACAATACGGAAAGGGAAAAACCTTTCTAACCTTTAGCGAGGACGTTATGATTTATCAAGTAGTAAGCTTCGGTCTTCGTCTTCATCAGTCTTCATCTCGATTACCTAAAACTACTAGTCCGAGGTAGTAGAGTAAACTTATCAAGGATTGTGTTTTTGTCTCAAAAATTTGACAACTGACTTGAGATAACAATATCAGTGGGTTCAACCGAGCAATGCTCTAACAAGACCTTGTGTTAAGACTGTTACTTTGTTGAGGTAAAGTCAATTAGGCAAGATCAATAAGTCCTAATTGATCAAGAACTCGATTTCACTGAACTTTGATTGAATATCTAAAGAATCCAAAACCATATATCCTATTAAGCAGGGTAGAGCTAGTCTTGACGAAGGACTGTGGAGCAATCTTTAGGCTATAAAAGACGTTAGCTAAGGGAATCAATTGCTTAGGTTTTTTAACTAAGAGACGTAGAGGCACCACTGTTGCTGAATTGTTTGGAGGTTTAATTAGATCTCAACGACATTCTAGTCCAACTTCTAATAGTAGGCTAATGTTTATAGCGGCTCAATACAATGTGTTTTCAAAACTAGACGAGGTCCCTGGATTTTTCTGCTAGATAGCGGTTTCCTCGTGCACAAAATTTTTGGTACCTTGCATTACTTTTGTTCCGCATTATATTTTCTCTGATTGATATAATTGAATTAATTGCAAAGAAGTACCTTATCAACCCTGAATTCAATTTCTTTGAGATTTCCAAAGATTTATCTTTGAGAGAATTCAGATCTTGAACAAAAATCTCAACTCGGGTTGTTATTTGAATATTGATTTTTGAGATCTTTCAAGTAATTTATCACATAGGTTCGCGATAATGAAAAGTTGGTAGTATACTTGTTATCCCCTTCTTTTCACTTTGTTCAAGATCCGACTTCTCACAAACATAAATCTTTGGAAATCTCAATACGAGATTGAATTCACTCAAAGGTTGATAACATACTTTTTTGCAACTACTTTAATTACATAAATCAGAGAAAATGTAATATGGAATATAAACTGATGCAATACACCATAATTTTGTTGATGAGGAAATTGCTATCTACTCCCTCCGTTTCAAAAAAATAGGCTAGTTTCACTTTTTCATACTTTTTCCTAAAAATTAGGAAACTTAATTAAACTAAAAATATTTGACTTGAACTTGTTTTTTCTTTGTTAACCCATGACACATGTCAAAGATAAACCAATCATAAAAAAAAATTAGTTTAAGTCAAATATTTTTAGTTCAATTAAGTTCCATAATTTTTAGGAAAAAGTAGGAAAAAGTCAAACTGGCCTATTTTTTTGAAACGGAGGGAGTAGTAAAAAAACCCGGTACCTCGTCCAGTTTGAATACACTCTGTAAGCCACTACAAACACTAGCCTACTATCAGACTTTGAACTGAAACGTAGTTGAAACTTAATTAACTTTCTAAGCAATTCAGCCGCAGTTGTGCTCTTATCTCGGGTCTCGCAAGAACCTGTTCACTTGATTCCCTTAGATGATTCCCTTTACTACCTGATAATTGTTCTAACATGACGCCTAAGTTGGGTTTCTTTAAGATATTCAATCAAGGATAATGGAAATCAAGTTTGTTATCAATTAAGGTTTATACCCTACTAAATTATTTTACCTCACAAAGTAACAATCTTAATCCTTGTTGTAGATCGTATTCTTTGTGGAACTCTTAGGTGTTACGAAGTTTCTATCAAATCTTGATCTATGATTGATTATTCTTGGATGTCCTTATCGTAGATAAAAATGATCTTTAACATTGACAAGAAAGAATCAACTAAAACAAGATAAGAGATCAAGGATTAAGAAATCCGACTTGTACTTCATGAATCCCCAAGTTGAGTCAATAATCGTAATCTAAAAAGGTTTCGAGAGGACAACTAACCTTCATTGTTAATAAATAAATCCATTACAAAAAAATAAAAAATGATTATCAATGTGCCAAATACTGTGTTATATTTAGTATTGGGACTAACCTTGCAACATGGATACACAAGATGGTGTAGAGGATTAAAGGTGTTTGTTGCAAGAGGTCCTCTATTTTGAGTGATCATCAAAGGAAGTTAAACTAAAGAATTAAGCTACCTTAGATTAGGGATCAAGCAAGTTTATGATCAAATAAGTTCATTAGTTGCTCCGGGTATGAATCCAAATTAGCCAAGGTCTACAAGTGGTTTGACGTATAAAAAGTACACCTTGAGTTATAAGAATCAACATCATTGAGATAGTTTTGTTTTCAAGCAGAAAACTCTTTGCTTCAAATTAAAGCTACCTAGCCTTGATCATTCACGTTAAATAAAAGACATCATGTAACACATGTTTCCATTCCTTATACGTCGTGTATTAATTGCATAAAAGGTCGTCCTGAAACCCTAGGATTCGTTTCAAGAACAAGGGTGAGACTTTGAAAGACTTCATGCCTTATAAACCCTTGTTTAATTAGCATTAATAATTGATTAGTTAAGTTAATTTAGTGTTACTTATTAATTAAATAGTGTAATGCGTTATAGTTAGGGAAAATGAAAATTTAAAGTAGTGTTTTAGAAAAAAAATTAACGAAACAAGAAGAGAAAAGATTGAAGTTTTCACAACCAAATTCAGTGATTTAATTCACAATTTTGAGGAAGGTCAATCCCCATCTCACATATCAAATCTAATATTTGTACCCCGTGACGGAGATCCGGATATGGCTGATTTGTGAGATTTATGGCTCACCTATGGCTAGGATATTGCCAGAAAACTAATCGTAATCCTGTTTACGGTTAGGAGTTCATCAAAACCTAGTCGTAGATACGAAAAGAACCCAAATTAAACAAAGTTACATTTAGGTCGACATTACCGGTTCCTGACCGTAGAAAGTCTCGAAGGTCGGAGTTTTCCCTTTTCAGGATTTCTATTTTTACGGCTGAAGATTATGGGTTACAACCACGAACCCAAAGCACTAGGAATTCAACTACAAGCTGGAGGTAAGTCTTATGGTCAGGGAATCCAACTTAGACCTAGCCGTAAAAAGTTTATTCTGGAACTAAGAACAAGTACAGTATATACTTTTATTTGGTGTTTGAATTTTTACTTTTACAATTGAGAAATATCACCTAATATCAGGAAGGTTGTGACAAAGTTTCAAAAACATTGTTAGTTACGGCTATCATGTGGCGAAAAGTCCCGGCCTATAAATTCTTCATCCAAATTACGGCTAGTAGTTCATTATTTGCTAATCATAGGTACTGAAAAAAATATGCTTAGGGTTAGGAAATTGGTATTTGACCTACCCGTAGGTGGTTATGGGAAAAATAAATAAATAAAAGGGGTAAAGAAGAGGAATACGACTAAGGTTATTTTACTGATTTTGCGTTCGGGAATAGATTCAAATTTAAAGGGTAACTTAGATATTTACCACCCATTAGGACACCCCTTAATCCACTACCTAGACTGGCTGAAACAATTTGGAGCCCTTCCAAAAATGTTACAGCCCCTAAAACAGCCTACACGATTCTTTCTCACAATTCCGTGTTGTACTTTGTAACCTAAATATAAACCCAGTATTGAGGTAAACGATCCAATGATGACCAGAAGGAAACTTGAAACTACAAGAATAGCTGAATATGGCTATACATATCTTCGTTTACATGTCTTTCGGCGTTAGTGTCGGTGAGTAAACCACTATTTTGCATGTATTCATCTTAGAGTCAAAATCTTATCCTATATCAATTATCAAAACAACATTGACTCTTGTTATGTTCATCGTTTCTACAATGAGTTGAAAATACGAAAATGAGGTCACTGAAAGGTTGCCATAGGTCAGCTCAGCTAGTAGGTTAGGTAGGCTGATGTCAACCAAAAATTCAAAACATATCATATGTAAATCTAGCCCAGTACAAATATACACCAAAGCCCACAATGCCTACTCGCTTGTCTAGTGAAAGATCGTTTCATAATCTCACAGGCATCCACCACTTTTCATTTTTCAGCTAGTTCGTTGCTTTGTCTTTCAATTATTGCTACGAGGTACCAAATTCCATAAGATTGCTAATAGAGGTACTAAATTCCATGTAAGATAATTTGAATTGGCATCTCCTCGGCAGCAAATTGCTACACATGTAGTAGTCATTAGTTCTGTCTTTCGCTGGACAGAAATCACCATTTGGAGTGCTGCTCTCTCTGTCTGAATGGTCCATTTTTCTTTTACTAGTTTGCAAACATAACTAAAACTTAGAAGTTCTAGAAGCATGAAAAATTGTTAAAGTCAAATGGAATAATAAAATGATCTGGTACACGGCTTAAGAATTAGCTTTAATTTCTTTTCGAATTGCAAGTATTTAATCAATCAAAAGATTAGATGGCTGTGTAAAGAACAGACCCATAAGATCCAAAGAGTCCACTAAGATTTGGGGGCAATTAGGTTCTATGGGGAGTCAGTGAGGATAATAAAACAAGTAAGCCGTTGACACAAACCACTTAATTAAAAGTATGATGATTAGTTAAACTAAAGTCTAAAGATATGGTCGATTGGGTTGTAGGCGTCCTGATATTGATTTGTTTATTGTTTTAATTCTTTATCCAAACTTTAATTGTGGTTAATATGCTAATATAAAAATATATCTAATTTGATGTATTTTAGTTGGTGTCACTTAACCATTTGGTAATCTTCTTAACATCTAGTATACAATGGGTTAACTAAATAACTACCCCCTAATTCCATCTCAACCCAATTTCATGGATATACATGAATATTCTATTAGTTGACAGAACAACTAAACCATTTTGTAACTAAACTTAACCTATTGCAATATCAAGCCTAGACAAACTTTAGTAAGTACATTTCCATAGCATTTATCTACTACTATGTTTGATATCGAAATTTGTCAGTTAATTCTTTATTGCTTGTGAAGAAGTGCGAATGTTATACTCCAAGAAATCGTTTTTGTAAGTTAGTTGAAATCGAGTTTAAGGTTGAGATTCATGAGATCAACATCAAGAAGAGGATTCGGGCAACGAGATAATCAACTAAAGCTTTGTATATTTGGCACAATGGTTTTGCATCTAACAAATTGACCTTGAAACTTTTTGACTAGGAGTGTTGTGCAATCGTGCTTTGACAAATGAAGCATATAGCCAAGACGTCAAGTAGTCAACGCATTTGAGGCCACTTACTGCTAGTACTAGATTACTTGGTCCCTCACTGACCAATGTTTTTCAAGAACTTCAATGATTAGATGTTTGCAGTGCTTTACCATGTGGAGCTGATACTTTAAAAGATGGGTACACGTCTGGTTTTATCTTGTTCTCTACATAACTTACAATTTTGTCATCTTATACACCTCAAGCATGCATCACTGTGACATCACTAAAAAATGGGTATCAAAACTCGTCGTAGACAAGGTTCCACTATACAGAACAATGGTAACCTATCCTCCACATTAGGGGAGATCAGGGTGACCCCTTGTTGTATCAACAAAGAAAAGAAAAATCAACACAGACTCACAAGCCAGACTTATCTTGTATTTTTTCGAGGGGAACTTTGGTGAAGTACCCACAAAACCCAACCCACAAAATAAATACTCCGAATATAAAAAACTTTGTTAAAATACCCCCACAGTTTGATTTTCCGTTAAAAAATCAAAGAAGTTAGTCACTATTGATTTGACAAGTTAAAATAGGTTATAAAATTACATAAAACCCCCTAACCTTCACCACCACCACCGCCGGAGGTGGTAATTGTGGGGGCCGGGGTTCAATGTTCAGGTGGTGGTATGGGTGGTGGTTCATGTGGTAGTAGTGGAGGGTTCGGGTGGCATTTTAGGGGTTCAGAAGGTGGTTCAGAGTTCAGATGGTGGTTCAGGGTTCAGGGGGTGGTGGTGGGATTCCGGTGGTGGTTCGGGGTTCACGTTGTGGTGGTTGGGGCTCAACTGACGGTTGAATTTGAAGAGTGTATTGGACATTTTTCAAGTGCCACCTCGTTTTTAACACATACTAACGGATGGAAGCCGTATTTTGAAGGAAAAAAAAAAAACGGTCAACAAAAAGGCACTTTAAAAACGTTTAGAAAAACGGGGGCACTTTTCTTTGGTGCATTTGAAACAAGGCACTTTATAAAAATTCCTTTTTTCGAACGATCGTTGAGGCAGTTTGAAAAGAACTCTGGATTCAGAACTCGGGCTAATGCAAATTAGAATATTTTGTAGTAAATCCGAATACCCCTATTCAATGATCACAACTCTACCGTTTTCATTAGATATTAATAAACATAATTAATTAATTCATATATTTACAGGAATTTGATTAATTTTGTTTAGTTTAATTTGGTTAGTTAAATTTATGGATTAGTATTTTATAAAAACAAAATTAAAAAAATTCACTTGATTTTCTTTCCCCGAACCATAAGAGTCGGCACGAGGTTCATCCATAAGACCATGCCAATGCAAAGAGGTTGCATGGCCTTCATCCGTAAAACCATACCGACTCAAAGAATTGGCATGACCTTTATCTTTAAGACCATGCCGGATAATTTGGACAAAAAAACAAAAGTAAAAATAAAGCCAAGATTTGGCATGGTCATCATCTAGAAGACAATGCCGACGCAAACAATCAACATTGCCTTCATCCATAAAACCATGCCAATGCGAAAATGATTTGTGTTAGAGCATGCTCGGTCAACTTCACTAAGTGTTAGGATGTGAAGCTTACTTGTCAAGTTTAAGGATCAAACCTCGGCCGCTTGAAACACATAGGTAAATACTTCAGTAAGTTAGCTTTAGGTTGTGAAAGATGATTGTGTTAGGTTTAGAGTCACTACTTGAAGACACGAAGTAGATTGAAGAGCAACGAGGACATTCGCCTTCGCATTCAAGAGGTTAGCGATCTAAATAACGCGATTCCATTTATCTTTTACACTCGTGCTACAAACATAAAACATAACTTAATGCTTGCGCTTTACGTTATGACTTGATCACTTGGGTCAAAGTGTCTTAAGTAACAACCCCACGATATCGCTTGTGGTATTTGTTGTTGTAGTTATGACATTTCATATTGCTTTGAGCTTTCTTTTCTATCTCATCTCTAAATGATATAAGGTTTTTCCTAAAACCTACGAGTTGGATAATAACTGTCTATATGAATCTTGTCTTCGTGGTTCTACGAGATTAATATTCATTATAGCGTTGTGTCTCAAATTTACCTTGTCAATTAATTTCTATATGTACTAAAGTAATCAAGATCGTTACTTACACTTTTGTTGTGTAGACTCGACATACTGCTTTTCTGAGTTTAAAAGCTATATCTTTGTTTGGCTCTGTATTGTTGAGTTCGAAATCATAATCTGATTTTGGACATATGAAATCTAAATATGCCATATAAATTTTAGATTTTAAAATTTTATTCTTAATTTTCTTTCTTATGGATATTAAAGTTCGAAACCACAATGTTGGTTTTGGTAAATGCACTTTAAAGTTCGAAACCATAATACGCTTTTGTCCATAAGCTAATCAGAGTTCGAAATAGAATATTGGTTTTGACCAAAAGAAAACTAGAGTTCGAAACTATGTTTGTGTGAAATACAGTAACTTGAGAATCGAAA
>JAJJMA010293825.1:0-29495 GCA_023529015.1 Papaver nudicaule
TTCTTGTTATAATGAAAGGTGCCCCTTAGCGGTCTGCTGGGGCTAGGTATAACCCGGCTGCCCCAACCTAACTGACTGCTCCCTGGTAGCCCTGAGTAGAACATCTTGGGTGCTCCAGTAATCTGTGTCTGCCCCTTAGTAACTCTGATTTTCAACACCTTTCGAGCCTTGCTCTTCTCTTGTATTTGACTCGACCAACCTAGAATCGCCAAATTGTAAATAGAGTTGTTTCTGCTTCATTTTATTGAATATGATTTCAAAATACCTGCAAAATAGAAAATGGTTAAAATAAACAATGTATGAGGCTTAAGTCGACTAAAGTGTATGATTTAGGTACTCTTGAATAGGTGTTTTGCGCACCTATCAACCGTATAACTTACTTATGTACTTTTTCAAAGTATCAAGTAAGAGGGTGTAAATATTGGGCTTAATACCAATCTGGCAAAAAGAGTTATAAAGATCAAGGGGGAGCTTCATATCAAGAATGAATAGAATCACTTTAAAGGTTTTGATACACAGACTTTACAAGTTGCTCTGTTTACTACTCTTTGCACAAACAACATGTGGGTTAGCATATTGACCCATGTAAGCTCAAACTTGTTTGAGTCAGATATGTTGTGGTGTTGTCTACGAGTTTTTCAACAGGAGTTAAAAAGAACACATCAAGACTCAAAGGAGACGTTGAAGAATTCAAGAAATCAAAATACATCTGGAATAGATCTTTACTGTGTTATCTTTTGAATCCATGTGTAATATTGGTTTTGTCACTAAAATTGACAAAGGATGAGATTGTTAGGGCATTGACCGGTCAAACCCACTAGCGTTGGTATGTCAAGCTAGTTGTCAGTTTTAGGTGTCAAAACACTATTCTTGATTTAGCCTACTAGAGTTTAGATTTCAGAATTGGGATATAGCCAAGTAGAGACCTTGAAGATGAAGACACATATTACCAAGAAGACATCATATATTCTTCATCGACAAAAGGTTAGTAGGAGTTGTGACATTATATGGAATTTCTTCTATTCTACTTATTCTATCTTTCGAAATAGTCGGCTACTTTAGTAGAGATACTAATAGCGATTGAGATTGTTATCTTGTCTACATAACCATGTGTTGTGTTGGTATATGTTCCCACTGTACTAAGTTACAAGATGCATGCGATAGATTCAATACACTTTCCATTACAATGATTTACTTGCAAGCAGATGCCATTGTAGTACAGTGGTAAAGTCGTTGGGTGATGAAACCGCCGACTTGAGTTCAAAACTCGTCTGCATCGGGGTAGGGGTATTTTTCTTTATTTATTTGCCTAGCTACCTGGGCTTGTAGGTAGTGGACTTCGGTCCAACTTTAATATAACCTTTCAAATTCAAAAAAAAAAAAAATTGCTTGCAAGTCACATGTAGGAGAATGGATGAATCTAAGGCGTACTCTAAACGCAGAATCCATGGATTATAGGTGAGGGCGTCTACACACTAAGTATGGAAACTGGTCCAGGTATTTCCCAGCGGATCCAGTTAAACCCTAATTTGGAACTAGGCGGTTAACAAACCGGTTCGTGTACAAGAGTTCCGGATTTTCCTCCTGAGTTCCAAAAACATCAATTTGTGCGCGTACATGTACGTGAACGTGCAGGTTTGATGTATTTGGCCTAGATTCCATTTCCAGTCGGTTCACGAACCGTATGGTGATTATCTTCCGGATAATTACGCGGGATTTAACTAGATAACTCCTTATCTCTTAGTTGAACTTAAGCTTTATCAGAATATCTTTTGTGGTCAATCTAACGAATCTCAATTAGTCAATAAGATAAAGGTGTTCTTATTTTCATTGGATATCTATCTTGAAGTGATTAAGAGCTAATAACCACTTGGCAGATAAATGATAAAAGATTTCCAAATGAGATTAACCTAGGGTTTCTTTGTGTGCAAGCTAAGTAACAGGTTCGTTTTACACGGGCACTATATAACTTGTATCACAAGTAATCTATTGCTTTATCTCAGAGCAACCTATTTTATTGAGATTAACTTAGGGTTTCTTTGTGTGCAAGCTAAGTAACATCTTCGTTTTACACGGGCACTAGCTAACTTGTAGCACAAGTAGTCTATTGCTTTATCTCAAAGCAACCTATTTTATTGAGAGCTATAAATAGAGGGTGTAAGAACGAAAACCACAAGCATCAATCATACGTGAAATTTCTCTGTGGAATTGATCGTAAACTCTTTGCACTTAGGTGTAAGTTTGTTGTGGTAGTCATCCTCAATTAGGTAGCAGTTCCTATGTGGGATTTACCTAACGACTATAAAGACTTCTCTAGAGAGTTGGGAAGCACAGGTAGGAGATATTTGCCTTTGTGGTATTTATCGGATTAACTTGTAACCTTGGTTGCCTGATCACGTTCTTGTTTATTCTACGGTCATTCTCTTCTGCAATAAGGCCATTCAAGAACTGATACGTAACTACAGGGTTGTAACTGAGGATCCGTACAGCTTCACACGGTGTTGTAAGACCTAGTTAGCTCCGGTTGTGTAAGTTTTTTAAGTGATTCTTTTCACGGATGAGGTAGAGACAAGTTGTGCATAGTTTACTCGGTTTACTTGTCAGCCCCCGCTAAGGATGTGGAGCTTTATGAGCAGGTGACTTAAGAACACATTATGCGTGAAAGCAATTTCAGTGCGGATGAATGGGCAAAAAAGGGAGCTTTGTTAGGTGATGGCGTGACTGAGGTGTATAATCATAGGCTCAATTATGGTTTCAGTTGAATATCCAGATGAGGTTTATACTTTGGTGAGGTTTATCTAATGGGAATGCATGCTCAGTTCTAGCCCTGTGTGCCATTTTATGTCTAGTTTAGGTGTCTAGCTGCTTCTCTTCATTTTTATTATTTTTGCATCTTCGTCTTTGGGTAGATAGTAGTTTTCAGTTCAGTCTACTCGCTATTATGCATTCTCTTTGGGGTAGTGGGTGTCTATATATAGCTGACTCTTGTAAATTTCTCTCTTTTGAAATTGAATGACAGATTATCCCCCGCTTGTAAGTGGATTTCCGTATGACCTGGAGAAATCTAAAGGAAGTCTTTTTACGTATGTTAAACTGAAGAGGACAGTTCGAAACATACAATTGATAATTGAGGTTGCAAAGCCGGAATTGTCAATAAGCCTTTAACAATGGTTAAAGAAACTCCTAGGCCTGTAAAGGACGTCAACTATGGGAATCAAGTGCGTGGCGATCTTTGGGGGATCCAGAGACGTAAGGAGTGCGACAATAGACAATTCACTTGGAGGGTTGGAGTTGGTCTCTGCTACATCCCAGACTTATAGTAGGTTAGCGTTTGTAGACAGTTAATACTTTGCGGTGTTCAATCTGGACGAGGTCCCGAGGTTTTTCTATTGGATTGTAGTTTCCTCGTTAAAAAAAAAAAATCTGGTGTCTTGTGTGTTTTACTTTCCGTAATATATCTCTGATTATATAATTGAAGCAAACACAAGTAGTACATTATTATAATTGTTGAGTTGGTCTCAAATCCTTTCAAGGGATTCACCAAGAGCTTATCTTGCGTTAGGGACTGATCACTTGTGATCCTAACTCCGGTTAATAGATTTGGATATTGATTTTTAAGATCGTTCATATCTTACCATAAGACTCACGAGCCCAAATGAAAAGTTGGTTGTATTTCAGTACCCCTGCTTTTTCAATTACCTTTCATAACTATTTCGATTATCATTATTGAGGATGATCCTGCTTTGCAATCTACAATCTCTCCTTCTTTTAGACGTTTCTCTACTGCTAGTCTTAGTGTAGATCCTTTCATTATGATCACGAAGAAGCGAGAATCAAAAAACTAGAAATGTTGAAATTAGGGAATTTCAGAGTTAGGGTTTAGAGGTTTTTATTTAAACCTCTAAACAAAAATTTATTAACAACAACAAAAATTTATTAGGAATCTCAGAGTTAGGGGATAATGATTTGATTTTTAGTGGATTTATCAACAACAAAAATTGATTAGGAGCGCGTGATTTCTCTTTAAGTACCAGTACTGCAGATGGATTGAAATGAATGGTCAAGTGGTAGGGATCTAAGCGAAAATGCTTCCTACCCTGATTTTCTCCCCCAATTTTTTCCCTGCTATGTGTTATGCCCTAACTGGTCCAAAACACTAAATATGGCCCCCCTGTTGTTCCATGTGGAGTTGGGGTGGTGGTTTAGCCACTTATATTGTGACACATAGTGGGCTGGCACGTAAACCAAGTATACTCCAGCAAGGTTACAGACTAGTGGAAATCAGGCGGATTAGAACACATTGGGTTTTTAGTGATAGAGCAGTTATGGGCTGAGGTAAAAAGTTGTACTATTGGGAGAAAAATCTAAGCCTAGCTAAAATCTGTCCTAATTTTTTTTATCTACAATATTTAAGTCCCCGACTATATTTCGAATGATAGAATAAGTGGAATCGAAGAGTCCATAAGTCACAACACCTAACCTTTTGTTGATGAATATGTAAGGATGTCCTCATGATTAAGCTCCAGTCTCTGTCTTCAAGGTCTCACCTACTTAATCTATTTCCCGTATCCAAAATCTGACTATGTAAACTACATCAAGAATTGTGTTTTGGCGTCTAAATTCTATAACTAACTTGACATATCAACGTTACTATGTTTGACCGAGCAATGGTCTAACAATTCTAATCAAATAAAGATAAAAATATAATGAAGGAGTACGGCATTAACTTCACCTATCATTAGAGAGTTATGTTTCAGTGATATCTTCAAACCTCTCACGGATCCCCACTTCAAAGTTTTAATCAACCTCAAAAAGAGTTATTTAGTGTTTGGGTCGTTGTTTTTGGTATGGTAGAGGGTCTGGGTCTAAGTTTGTCCAATTTTGAGTTTGGGTCGTTGACCCGTTAGTCAACCAGATATTCTAGTCAAGCGGTTAAGAAAGCAACGTCCGTTATGGTTAAATAATCACCCCCCACATCCAGCCGCAATAGTTTCATACAGTATCATCTATGGATTCTAAACATCAATTTCCTCTGGTTTATAATCTCCTCTTTCATTTATATTCTCTTGTTTTCTTGCCGACGATCATGTAAAACCTTAACCCCCAATTTTTATCTCCAATTACATACTCTCGCTGAATACAGGTGCAAAGTTGAACCTTTTCTTGTTGCACATATCTCTTTTGATTTTGGTAATTGAGTTGGGTTAAATAAATTTGATTTGCGTTTGTTTTTTGTTGTTGATTTCATTAATGGGATGAATCTTTATGGGTGAGATTATTGTATAAAAAAGATTGGATTTTTTAGTATGATTGAATTGCAGATTGCTGCTCTTCCTTGACTGTGCTTTTCTTTATTTTTATTTTTTTTCATCCATTCATTAAAGATGAAGAGAGATCAGTGCTTGTTGTTAGATTGAGCTGAACCCATGTCTCTAATCTGTTTAGATTCAAAATTACCACACTTGACGAAAAATTGGGTGCCCTGCTTATCCCACTGCAAACCAATCAAGTTCAAATCTTATGTTAAGAATTACTGGTTTGGGCCAGGGATGTTTCTTGTAAACAAAGAAGCAAAGAATCAGTATTCTTGTTTTATTTTAATTTTGGAACAAAATCTGTCGGGAAATTGGTTCCTTTGTGAATGACTTACTGATGGATGATTGATTATTTTGTGAATGAGTTTGTTTGTAAGGATCGATTGATTCTTTTATGGATGAGTTTGTATGAAGATGGAAGATTGATCGGTGATAATGGAGGTGATTGGTATGAGGTAACAGTCTTAACTATTTCTAACGGTTTGACCATATTATACAGTTGACTAACGGGTCAACGACCCAAACTCAAAATTGGACAAACTTAGGACCCAGACCCTCTACCATACCAAAAACAACGACCCAAACACTAAATAACTCCCTCAAAAATGTGTTTAACATGGAGAATTGTGTTGAGGAGTGAGAGTATTGCTCTCGTTGTTGATGATACACAGATAATTGTTATTCTTGTAATCCAAGCTAACCAACTTGCGTTATTACGAAAAAGAGTATTCCGGGTTTTGTTTTGAACTTCAATGTATTAGTAACCAAAGACGGAGATTATCTAACTCTTATTTGAGTCTCTCGTATTTTGAACAAGTTTGTTCATGGCTTCAAGGCACCATGCATCTTGTTTTTGAGAGTGCATCCTTCCTGTTTTTCGAGAGGGATCTCCAGAGACCTCAGTCTGTTTTCCGTAGTTTGAGATTTTTTCATCCAGAATAATGGTTTTTGTGGTTCTCTTCATGCTTTCATTATATGTCACTTTTTGATATCCAGGGTTACGAGACACTTTTGGGTGATGAGAGATGAAGAAACATGAAAACGTAGATGTTATTTATTTACCCATTGTATCTTGGGAGAGATGAAATCGGAGATAAATCGTGAGGAGGTTTAGTTTTTTTAAATTGTGACCCGTTCAGCCAGTTCACAAACTTGGTCTCCTATTGACACTTGAAATCCTACCTCTTGCGTTTAAGTATCATGAGGGGTTATCTTCAAGGAGCAAGAGCTCAACATGAAATTATGCATTTTTCTGCAGCAGATGAAATAGTGTCAAACAGAAATAACATTTTTTTTTGTGAAGAACCCAAGTGTTAGATGTTATCCTCGATTCCTTATTTCGTACACTTGATGACGAAGCATCACTCATAATCTTATTACATACTGTGAGTGTGAGTCATAGACTCACATTTAACAGGTCTCCTTCCTTGTCTGAAACTTTTGTTCGGTTTCCATGGATGTTTTTTGTAGTTTTCTTGGACACTTTTATGTTTGAGGCAACTTTCATGAGATAGTGAACCATTATCGCCTCTTCTCTGATAAGATGTAGGTCTCCAAGCTAAGCCATAGCTTACAATAAGATAGAGCAATATAAATGAAGGGCTATTTAACTGATGGTACCCAGCAAATGACCAATTGAGGACTTTGGTATCCAATACTTTGGATATTAAGGGATGGTACCTGGAATTGACGTTGACCGCCAAATGAGACCATTGACCTAACAAAGTTAACAGAAACTATGATATTACTTTAATAGCCTCATCATTGTTAACATTGACTAGAGTTGTCCTAACGTTCTGTTATGTTAGAGACATAAACGTGTCCTAATCTGTTACATAATTAACGGCCACGATAAAAGAAAAACTTAAAACAGAAAATCCAAACACCCTTAAGCCATAACCATTCTCTCTGCCCTAGTTCTCTTCAGTCTTCACCTTGCCCTTTTCCCTTCTCAAACTAATCGATCTAATCGAAAATCTCATATTTTGAAACTATCCAAACTTCAACATCTGATCTATCTATCCATTGCAATAACTATATTTCCAACAAAGAGTATTGTTATACAAGGTGGTTTGAGGCGGCCGCACGCAACTACCAGCAAAAGATTCTTCTTTTCGGCCATTAAAGCTCTATTTCGTTGAGATAATTAAAAGAAAATAAATTGATGTGGGGAACAAGATCTTCTCAAGGAAGCTAGAACATCAGTTCAATCTAGGGTGTAAATTGAATTTAGGGTTTCTTTTGTTATTTGAATTTTCAATCTAGGGTTTCTTTTGTTTTTCTGGAAATTTACGGTGTAGATTTTGCATTAGGTGTTTAAAGAAATGTTTGAATGAGATGTTGTTTCTTTGTGTTTGATTGACTCTAAAATTTTGATGCAGGCATAAATATGTCGCGGATCTTAGCATGAATTTGAGTTTTTTTAGTTATTCGTATGAACAATTCAAGAAGATTGTAAAATGATTCTGATTTTGTAGTCGTGGTGGTAAAACCTGTAAAAGGATGGGTTTCATAAAATTTTCGAATGTTCAGTTGACTTGTGGAGATTATGAATGCTTGAGCTTCTCTAGATTAGCAATGGCAATTTTCGAGTTCACGGGAGTAGAATCAAAAGGTCGGGCCACACGTTTCTTTTAAACTTACGTGCTAACTGTTAACTATCAGTTAACGGCGTCAAGTAATTAATGCTTATTAATACTTATAATTATTTAGGTAACAGAAAGTTAGGTCAAAGTATTGATTTGACAGTCAACGCCAATTCCAGGTACCATCCCTTAATATTCAAAGTATTGGGTACCAAAGTCCTCAACTGGTCATTTGCCGGGTACCATCGGTTAAATAGCCCATAAATGAATCCATTACAATTGCAGGTAGCTATTCTGAAACCCATTTTCCTTTCATCGACGTGCATGAAACAAAAACACTCGAACGACGATTTTTTCAACAATCAAATGGTAAAGCACCCAAATTATAATTTCAATATTCTCCAAAATCGTGAATAATCTTTACAAAATTGACTAAATCTTAACCCACAAAACCCTTATTTTGTACAAAAAGTGAAATATCAAAATCTAGGATTTACTTCACAGAAACGGGGAGAAAAAAGAAATTAAACATACTATGGCTTTAAACATCAAGGAAAAAATATATAAGAAGAAGAAAAGAGAAGAAATTACCAGCATACTTCGATACCCACAACTTGCAGTGATAACTCACGTCGATAATTTTCAGAACCCTCTGATCTAAATAATAAAGCAACAAGAGCTACATGACTTGAATCCATAGGAGTAAAAACCCACTTCACTGGCCTAAATTAGTTCCCACGACTTTAATATCTTCATCTTACATGACTTGAATCCATTGAAGTGAAAACCCAGTTTACTGACCTAAATTAGTTCCCACGACTTTACTATCTTCTTCTTCAAGTGAATCTCGTTTATAAGAACTTTGAATCCTCACCTAGCAAACGAGAAATTTGAGATCTAATTTATATGGATAAAATTGATTGTATAGAGGGGAATCGATCGTACAAATAGGGGAAAAAAGTGGAAAAAACTACCTGAACTGTGGAACCCTAACCTAGCAGCAGGGAGACGTGAGGGAGGTACGAACATGATAATCGCTTTATAAAAGGTCTAAGAAATCGATTAAGTCATGGTTGCAAAAGTCATGGGAGAAACGATTTGACATGGCATAAATAAAAAATTTGTTCTGTAGAATTTCTCAGTCTTGGGTGCAAAAATTCCAAGGGTGTTACCAGCTACATAGAAGAGTGGCACATGCGATCATCCTTGTTGTTGCGATTTCACAACAGAGTTGGCATGTTTCAAATTTCAAAAGAGTCAAGCCATGTTACGAAATTTTGCAACACGATTTTCGGTAACAAATTCGCAATAGGGAGTGGGTCATTGTGAATTGCAGTTGTTATTGGGGTTATATGATATAGTGATCTACTGAATTTTGATAGATTTTACTAGTCCAACTTTGAATTGTTTTCATTTTCTAAATTATGAAATCAAAAGTTTTAAGTTTGATTTATTCAATATATTATCAACAAAAATATAGGAGCACCTAAGGTCCTAAGTAGGAATGTTAATGTTATCTAGACATTATTCGTTGAAGTTTAGGATAATTTTATATTGCTAAAAACCATGCCTAGTTTGCTCAAATTAATCTATTGTAAGTTTATAGGCTTTTTCGTGCAATAAGTAATCTAGAAAGAACCTCCATGCAAATGAGAAACAGATGGCCTCTCTAGTGGGTTGAACATATTGACCAGGATTTCAATTTAAGATTACACCAATTAGAAAAAAATCGTAGATGTCACTGTAATACAATGGTAAAGTCGCTGAGTGGTGATACCAGCGACCTGAGTTCGAAACTCGTCTGCATCGGGGTGAACAGATTTTTCAATGCTCGTACTACTGTTCCGAGACATCGCCTATCAGTAATACAAGCATTCTAAATATGAGAAGAGCTATCTGAAACAATAATACAAGCATTGCTATATACCAGGGAATATTACAAGGAGGTCATACTATTATGACCCGATTTACAAAACCATCACAGTGATACCAACAATTTCCAAAATGGTCATACGACGGTTATCACGGCCGTTAAGTCAGGGTTCAGAGTTAAATCAGGTGATGAAAAGTCATTGCTACCCCCAAAACTCTATTGTTTTACAGAAACACCCTTGGGTTAGCTAATGTATCTGACACATGTGGGTTTTGTATATCTCAATGACAATCTAACGGTAGATAGAAAAACCTAGGATATAAAACACCTCACTTCCCTTTTCTTCCCTATTCGTAACTTCTTCCCTTTTCTTTTCTGTGTGCAAAAAAAAAATGGCGAGGGTTAGATTACTGTAAATCATGATGCTCGATCGAGATACAGTTAGGTTACTGAGTGATAATAATATTAGGGTTTGGTCACCATAAAGAAGAAGAAGCTCTGAGGATTAGAGGAAGAAGCTCTAAGAAAGTCAGAACAGAATGAAACGAAGTTGGGAAGGAGAATTAGAAGCTTGATTTAAAGTTTATACAGACATCATGATTTGCGTATTTCAAATTTGTAAAGTTAATTTCAAGTTTGAGAATTATTTTTGAAACCCAAGTTTTGAAAATTTTGGGGTATTTTACTGAAATCCTAGTTAAAGCTTAGTTTACTGATATATATACTTATATATGTGATTTGTAGCTCAATTAAACTGTTAGTTACATAATTAGTGTTTGCATACTCAAATTAGAGTGTAATTGTGTATGAATTAGGTTTGTTTTTGTAAGAAGATGTTTGTGTATGGATTTGGTTTTTTTTTTTTTGTAAGAAGATGGCTACTGAAGTTGAAGAACAGGAAGAGGGGGTCAGATTCAGGCATACGGAGTTCAGATTCAGAGGTTCTGATTATGGGTTCTGGGGTTTCAGGTCAGGGTACCCATAATAAAACCCTGAACCATCTTGTTAACTCACCCTGCTTGTTAACTCAACCACACTTGATAAAACCCTGAACCCTGACCACCAACCCTCAAAGGGAAGAAAGGTGACTTAACCCCCTCAGGGTTCTGGGGTTTCAGGTCAGGGTTCTGGGTTCTGGGGTTCAGGTCAGGGTACACTTAATAAAACCATGAACACTTAATAAAATCCTGAACCCTGACCACCAACCCTCAAAGGTCCCTGAGTCACCTTTCTTCCCTACACAAGCTAGGCCTAACACAAGGCCCCATATGAATTCAGCTTAGGGGTTTATGATAGATTGATTGATGGACCTAAGCTAAACTTATAAGATTGAACCTAAAGCAAAGCCTATAGACTGAATTCAGAGAGCAGAGATTTAATCCAAGACCAGGAAATCACAAGCTATATCGAAGCCAAATGCCAAGCAAAGCCCTAGACTACAGGTGAAGAAATTGGGTTCAACTCAACTAAGCCCTTAACCTAACATGAGGTGAAGCCTTAACCCGACATAAGAGGGACCTATTAGGATAGTGGGCTTAGTCATCCCAATATAGGTTGTCAACCAAAATGGAAAAGCTCCCGTGATTTAAAGTTTATGGATTTTCAGTCAGTTCATTTCTTTTTCTCTCATCTTTCGCCGTCTTTGCTAGCCGAGGAATTCTATTCAATAGTATCCTTCCATGATAAAAGATTTTAGTTTCAAAGCATAAGCCTGAACTGTCCCAAGTCAAAAGGTTAGTCGCGGGGCTGCTTAGCGTTTTTTACGCTTCCTCTAGTGAAGTGCCCCATAAGCTATAAGGGCGAGCCTTTATAAGAATCGATTGAACTTACATCCTGCAGGAATCGAACCTACGAATTGCCCTGTTTCAGTCGTGGATACAAAGAGACTTGGCGAGTGAACTAGGTGAAGCTTCTAGAGCTTCTATTTATGCATGCATTCTCGAGCTTCGATTTCTTCAGTTAAAGAAGGTTCCAGAAAAGAGAGAATCAGAAGACGTGTTTCTAGAACGAAGAAAAATATAGTGAAGAAGGGGGAGTTAGCAAAGTTGGACAAGATTGGAATTAGCATAGATACATAGATCGATGTACCAGATGGTCCAAATCGGCTAATGCTACCAGGTTGATGCAATGTATTCCACCAGTTGACTGAAAACTTGATTATTGGTATATCGATCTGTCCAACACATATTGAAATGGAAGTCAGTTCAACAAAAAGCTTTTGAAAACGCAACGCACCCAGGTAAATAAGGAACAAGATGAGTACAAAAGTTAAACGAGCATCCCAGACCCAAAAGGTGCCCCACATAGGTCTTCTCCAGAAAGCTCCAGTCACTAAGGTAAAGAACGTAGAAAAAGTACCTATTTCTGTACCGGTTCCAGAAGATCGAAGAAAGAGGGGATGCTTTGTTAATATAAATAAGGAACTGTGTATAGCCGTCACGAGATAAACGAGTATACTCATCCAAGCCGCAGGAACATGTACATATAGAATACGAGAATTTCCACCTTGTTGAAGATCTGGAGGTGCAACCCGAAGACTTAAATAGCCATCGCAGTTAAGAACAATTGAAATCCAATGAGAATGTATGCGTAGCTTCTGGTCTTTGACATAAAGAACGAAGGTTGTAATAACGAAAGGGACATGTTCTAACTTTGATCTAGCTAGTGGAAAGACATGACTGTATATTCAATCAAAAAGAAAGAAGAGAAAGAGATTTCACTGGGAGTTAGTACCTACGCTTGCTTGCTAACCAAGACAAACAAGCGACGGCTCCTAGAGTTCCTACCGTTGCGCGTTAGCACGCGCATTCCTTTTCTTGCTCCGTCAGTTAGATTCTTTACTTTACTTATTAGTATAAAAAGTACTCACTATCAAAATGAAAGACGATCGATTATCTACCCAAGAAGAGAGAGTCCCACATACGAGAAAATGTCACAAATGAAGTTGAACCAAGTAACATTGCAAAGGCATAATGATAAACAAATCCACTTTGAAGTTGACTGATTCGCTCGGCCAATCGTCGGAATGTGTACGAGATACCATAAGGGCCCAAGATCTCAATAACACCTTTGTCTAAAGCTTCGAATGAGACTTCATATCCGAAACGCAGAAAGGATCTGACTAGAAAGTAATAGATTCATATTCGAATGAGACTTCATATTCGAATGAGACTTCGAATGAGACTTCAAAACTTGATCGAAGAACCACCGTTTATTGAAGAAGCAATAGATTCAATTACAAAAAGTACTTGTTTGAAATGCTCTTTGGAATTGATCCGCTACGGGATTGACAGTATACGCTACAGAAGCCCCTGAAGTACTAAACGGAATAGGTATTAGTTTGGTAATGGTTGGAATAGCAAACTCAGATTCGGCAAGAATCTCATTTTTTGGTAGTACGAAGGGGGAATTGGCCCAAAAATTGAATAGGGGTCAAGACGCAGCCGGGCGTCGTCGGCTGACTCAAGTGCCCCCCGAACCGCGCGAAATGGTCGCCTATTACACGGCTCATTAACTCTTCCTGGGTTGTGGGTACCTATTATTCGTCGAAAGAATGAAAACTACATTACATAAGTAAATTCTTATTTTGATTACATAAGACAATTCGATGCTCGGATGTGTTTCAAGATCGAAGAAAGGCGTGACTTTCCTTTTAGGCGAAGGTGGGACCAAGGAAGAAGTAACTTCATTATTGGGCTTTTCAACTAAAATTGATTAAGGGATCCCGGATCTAGCCTTATCTAAGACACCCTCTACCAATTGGGACTTGGGCACTGGGTGCTACGGCCATCCCTTTTATCTTTCAATCTATTCTCATTTTTCGGAACCAAACCCTCCTGAATAGACACCACTAATAGAAGTTGTTCTTTCCCAACATTCTATGTGAAGGAGGCCTAATCTCTACATAAGTTCCTAATCAGTCCCCCATACTTCGTGAGTTCAATTTTCTGATGAGCTCGTGTAATCAAACCACGAACAACTCTGGGTCAAAACCTATGCTTTTTTCGCTAAGTCCAATTTATTCAAAAGCAAAAGAATAGTTACATCGAACTACAGGGGGCCCATGGAAAGGCCCCAGAGCCCCCAAAAGACCTATTTAATAGCTAAAGCGAAAACAAACTAAATTACTTGAATCTATAATACATAGTGTCCATTCCTTCTACAACTCTAAGGCAAGCAGGTATGCCCACATAACTGTTGCTAACTCCCTTTACCAAACAACAACCCTTGTTAACCATAGAATCCGCAACAAAGTTAACCTCACGCATAGTGTGCTCGTACCTGATGGCCTCATAGAATCTACAAGCAGCCAGCCATCACTGTTTTACCATCCAAGGCAGATCACCACTCCGAAAATTCTTCACCACACTCTGGGAATCTGATCTAATCAAAATATTCTTCATGTCAAACTGCACTGCCCACTGTAGAGCAACAATCACCGCATAAATCTCTGCCATAAAGTTTGTCAATTACCAGACCCATGCATTGTGCACCAAGGACACTGGAATCAGCCCCCCTAGCCACATTGCCAGCACATGAGATACCAGGGTTATCCCAAGAAGCAAGGGCTCCTACCGTTGCGCGTTAGCACGCGCATCCCTTTTCTTGGTCCACTAATGACCAATCTGACCCGCTTCTTATTGGACCAAGGCTACTTCCTTTTGAAATAAACCCTTATACAAATCCTACATCTACTGATTTATTTGACCCAGCTCCACTAACGAAGTCTTCACCAATATGCCCAGTAAATTCCCCCATTTCTAGATCACCAAGTCATGTTGAGTTAGCATTGAAGGATATACACTTTCCACTGAAAAGTATCCCGCTTTAAAGCACTTCCACCAACTGACAGACCGGATGCATCTTAACTACCCAAGGGATATGTTTTTTCACTAACGAAGCTTTATGACCCAATCGGATTTAACTTTGCTCTTGTACCACCACCGGATATCCCAGGATCGGTTAACCAATTCATCAAAAGATCTATATTTTATCCAGTTCATAGTTAGGAATCAACAGACCTAGTATCTGTAGCATCTTCAGTTTATTTACTAGCTAATCCCGACCCACCAAGACTAGACCAACTAGTTGATTGACCTCACTTTGTTATAGTATTACCAGCTCCTTGAAAAGCATCTACTTCAGTTGAGAGACCTGCCTAACTTTGTGAGTGTAAAATCTGCATATAGACTTCACACCTAACAGCCATTAGATATTTGAACCACAAGTATGAACCTTCACCAAGTGGAGAGTGTATGTCGGTTACTTTTTTGAAGGACTTCTTCTCCGAGCTTGGTATATTCTTCAAGGGGAGCTGAGGTCTCGAACTGGGTGCTACTTCGGAGGGATTGGTGGATCGAGGCGGCATCTTCGAATGGTGTTCCATGGTTCGTAGACTTAGTCTTCGACTCTCTTCGCGTTCATGATGTGATATCTTGCTTTTCTTCTAGGATTATGACACGTGGCTCATCCGAATTATGCCCCCACAGTTTGCTCCTTTGCTAATGGATGCTTCGAAGATTAATCCGTTAGCAAATTCTTCTTGTCATAATTGGTGGTGCGAGACACGTGGACTTGCGAGATTCCTGGAGTGTGCTGACTTGAGTTGTATCCTTTCATCTTCTTAGCTTCGGTACTTTCACTTGCTTCAGCAGCTTCGAACTTGTAACATTTACGTCTTTGTCGAGTTGTCGGGGAAGTATGCTTGATTGAGTTGATTGCTATTATTTTCTCGAAGAAGATAGATGCCATGGATTGACTTTGGTTCTTGCCTAACTGGGCTTCATCTATGAGGTATGGTTACTTCAAGAATCCTTTGAACTTTGAGATGACCTTCCTTGGTGTACTTCGATGTAGACAGATGATTGCTTCATGTTGTAACTAGTTCGAAGGGTGGTAGCCGAGATGCTGTCGAGGTGTTTCTTTTGTTGTGATATTTTCTTCCTTCGGGACTATCTTTTGAGCGAAATGAGTTCTTGGCTTTCTATTGATGTCGAAGGAACTGAGCGGAAGAGTACAAAATGCTTTTCGAGTATGCGTACTTGCTCCTACTCTTGCGTGAAGTTCCTAGACGGCTTCCTGAGTTGTTTGGTGTCGTTGTTGTTGCTTGATTGTTGTTGAAGAAATGAGTTTGAAAAATTGCCATGCGATATTCCCTTGTATGTTTGCCCCCCTTTTGCTTTCGAAAGTGAAGGAAGTGAACTTTTGTGAAGCAAAAGGATTTTCTTCCCAAAGTGTACCATCCACGAAGCTATTTTGTTGTATGAAGAGGTTGTCATCCAATGGCTTTTCCCCTGCATTCTTTGTTTTGCTCAAGCTACTGCTCCAATGTGTTGACTTTGTGGCTCTCCATTGTGAAACGAAGGATGCCATGCTCCATGGTGAACGAAGATTGCTAACATTTTGCCTTGATCCTTGTATCATTTATGTTGCGGTCTACGAGTGGGTCCTTAGCGAAGTTTTTGTATGTACAACCTTCTTCGAGCGTCTTGAAAGCGAAGTTAACCTCGAAACCCAGTTCACTAGATCTTATCGAAGAAACCTTGGTGCATGCTCCTGCTTGATGCTTTAATGAATACTTCGAAATAATATCTTTGTGATTTGCGTGTGCCCCTGTCTTGCATCTTTTTTGCACTTCGATTAACTTGCACTTCAAGCCATCCTGCAGAATATTTCGATTCATCCTGTAATGAAGTTAAGAGTATTGTCAATTCGTTCTTTGATAAAGTGAAAAGTATATTTTCGAATCATTCTTCGATGAAGTTAAGTGTATATGTGATGCATATTTTTAATTCATTCTTCAATGAAGTTTTTCTTTTCATGATCGAGTCATGTTTTTCTTTTGTAGTACAATATGATCAATCACGTACTTTTCTTTGATGTGTTGCTTTCCTAGTAACTCGTGATCAGGCACGAAGTATACCTTGCAAGTTCTAGGCTCCTAAGGTTACTTAGAGCGCAACTCCGGGGCTTATTCGATGCGGGAGATAGTAAACCAAGCTAGTGGGGGCTTATGGATCACCCTTCCCAAAAGGCTTTTAGCTACTTGCCTGTTTTAAATCAAACATTGGCTATCGAGGCCATAGGTACCCGTTTTGCCTCAGTATATTGGGTGGATATCGAGGATACTAGGTATCTTCCGAGAGAACATGGTGGTGTTTTGATAATCCATTTATCCCAAGTAAAGTAGGGAACTTATGGTGGGTAGCTGCTATGCTAGCTTTGCCTCGATAATAAAGTAGCACAATAGGGGAGTGCCGGTCAAGGCTGGAGCTTAGACATGGTACTATTTTCCTATCGCGGCCTGGAGTTCAACTCTTTTTTTCTCGTTAGCCCCTCCTCAAAGCTGTGTTTGATTTTTGGAGGAGGTCCCTCGGCTGCGTAACTCGCTTGCCATTCCCGTGAATGTAAGCTAATTAGCTGCCTCGGGGTTCCATCCACCTTTAAAGGTAGATGTTAATCCCATTAATCGTCCCCTCGACGCCTCAGAAAGAGAGGTCCTCATGGTCGTATGGTAGTGGGTCCAAATGCGTTATTAGCTTATGTAGCTTATTTGCAAAGTACCCACCGCTAACGGGGTGTCTTGTGGGTAGATGACTGTGTCATATAGCTCGTAGGGCCCTTACGGCTTATATGAACATCAGCTTTGTGCCTGCTATTCGAGGTCTTTTTATTTGTGGCATCTGGGCCATGGCGTCATGGCCTTTAGTTTCATTGCTCAAGGTACTAGGGGAGATATGGCGTCATGGCATGTTCGTTTTCATGGCGTCAAAGCCTTAGGAGATGTGCCTAATCAGGTAGGACTTTGCCTCATCGAGGAGGATCTGGAGTTTTTACCGAGATGTTTGCGATAAGCATAATTCATGTATAACATAATAGTGTGCAAAATCGAAGAATGCATAAAGCTAAGGCGATTTGAATGTGTCATAATGTGACAAGTCTCGAGAGGAGACTTAATAAATCTAAGGCATTAAAAATGCTAATTGGTTACTAAAAAATTCTTAACTTCATTATCGTTGCATATTGCTCGATGTTGTATAAACATACTTGATACCCCCACTCCTTCGAGGTAGAAAGAGATGGTTCGATCTTCAAATGTAATTATTCGATGCTCCATCCCCTCGAGGTGGGAAGAGATGGTTCGATCTTTAAACTTAATTTTTTGATGCCCCATCCCCTCAAGGTGGGAGGAGATGGTTCGATCATTTTTGTTATTGCACTATTTCTCTTAATTCGAAACTATACTCTTTTTTTCGATATTCACGCCCCTCGAGGTGGGAGGAAGCGATTCGATCAATTTTATAAAGAAACTAATATAAGTAGAACTCCTAATTTAGGATATAATCTTAGTTTGAACTTTGATAAGTAGAACTTCGATATCGATGCCTCTCGAGGTGGGAGGAAGCAAATCAACCGATTTTTTAAAAAAATTTAGCATGTTGCAAGCAAGAACCCTATAACTTCATACATTATTTGCTAAGTGACTTATATATAATGGCTTCATGGCCTAACGTACGACTCGCTTGAACGCTATTCTAAGCAGAAGAAAATTCAAAAACTTTTAAATAGTGAGAGGAGTGTAGAAATTCTCCCCATTCTGGCGACTTGGCATAGGTGTTGTTCCAAAGTAAATGCTTTGTATCGATGTACTGGATAAAATCGAATTTGTTGGTATGAGTTCACTGTCCGACGTGTCTCTTTGATGCACATCCGAATTGATAGAATGGGCTTGTGTATGCCTCTCGATCAGTTATTTGTGAGTGTGCATGTGTGAGTTGTCCGTCTTACTCCTTGCTGGCATTGTGCTTAAAATTTCTTTTCCATGTTGTGCAATTTTACCTTGGTGCCTTATTCTTTGATAGGACTCTAATTATTTGCGCCAGCAGCTTAATGATGAGGTCATTGAGGTGTCCGAAGCTGTAATGATTCAATCGAAGCTTTAAGTTAAGGGCTATTTTGAGATTCCTCCCCTGTAAAGATAGCTAATTTTGCGATACCTCCCCAAAAAGATCGATATTAGTGATACCTCCCCTCCGTCAGTTATCTATCTAAGTGTCAGTTATTTGCCATGTATGTTATGCATGCGTGTCACCTAAATTCCTAGTTGTCAGTTAGGTGAGTCAATAATAGTGTCCACATGGAAAAAATGTACATGCATATGGTTTACCCGAAATGCCCTCATCTTTTTTTTTTTTCAGTTGACCAACATTTATTTGTCTAAAACTATCCCGGGAACCCTCTTTCTTTTCCGGCAAAGGTCTGCGTTTCTCTCGGAAACATCTTCTTCTCCTTATCCAAAATTCCTCCAATTTTGTTCTCTTCCTCCAAAACCCAATTACCAGTAAGCGAACCCTGAACCCCACATCATTATCAGTTTACCACCACCACCACAAATTGATCTGGTTTTAATGTCTCTAGGTAATTAAAATATATAGTAACCAGTTTACCCCACCAACACTGCAAAATGCAAGGTGCTGTAAGAAGTAACCGTAACCAACCCCACAGCAATTTGACCTTCCTCGACTTGAAGTAACCCAGAAATGATCACCTGTATACAACTAGAATCAAGTAATGTAATACAAGTACAACCTGTACCTGATGCCACCCACGCGAGACCATCACTAGAATTAGGGATTTCACAGTTCATCACTAAGGTTAATGAATCGATTAAGTTTGCGAAATTAAAATCAAAGGATCAGATGGAAATGGGTTTGTTAAAAATTAGGGAATTTTTTTAATTTTTGAATTTTGTTGATACTCCAATTAAAGTGGTGTTATGAATCAAAAGACTGGCGGCAGCGGTGGTGCTCCAAATTGTTGTTAACTCATATCTTAACTAATCAACAATCAATTTGAGCCAACATTGGATCCATCCGCTACTGTTCTACCGACTCGAACTCAAAAATCCCAAATCAAATGTTTAACCCTAAAAATTAATCACCACCAAGCAGGAGGATGGCTCATTTGCATAAATCCATATATAAATTCGTAAAGGAAACCATAAGCGTCTGCAACATCTGTTAGTAACCAATGAAATGAATAAATCTTCAATAGTATCTAAACTTATCGGGAATCAATACCATTTTCTTAGGTTCATTTTTACCCCAAATTATTATAAATCCTAAATCAGTGCCTCTAATTTTTTTTATGGGAAAATTGGGAATGTGCCCCAAAATCGACCACTGAGTTGGGGATGTGGCCCAATATTCAGAAAGTCGGTAATCCGCCCCAACATAACAGTTTCCGTCCAAAAGTCAATTTATCGTTTTTGACCAGTCAAAATATCGGCAGACGATATCTCGCGACAATGTTGACATTACTTGTCTAGCCTTGTACACGTGTCGTCACCAGAAAGTTTAAGATCTTTTCACGTGAACGGTGAAAGATGATTACCCGCGTAATCCCCAAACACCACGAGTTTAGTTTCCATTTCCCTTTTCATTACCAGAGACGGGTTTTTCTTCACATTCATTACCTTTTCCATTAGGATAGAACACAGTAGCAGAGGAGAGATAGGTGAGAAAAATGGGATAAAAATCGGAGAGTTAGGGTTTCTGGTCCATACTAGTTAGAAGATAGAGTTAGGGTTTCTGGTCCATACTAGTCAGAAGATTTACTGGTTCTATAATTGAAGCACTAGTTTCAGTTGACGGGAAAAGTTGCAGAAAATCAAATCGAGCATCAATGGGTCTCCGAAGAGAGTAAGAATCGTGAACCCATGTTTTATTTTTCATAGTTTTGATTATCTTACATGTTTAATTGTATGTATTTGATAGTTTGAGTTAGAAATAAATTTAGGGTTCTTAAAAATTGGTTTTTTTTTTTGATTTTGGGTGTAATTAGGGTTATTGTGAACTGTATGGGATTATAAACCATGATTTACATGTTTTATTGTGTTGATTTGAGAGTTTGGATACTAAATTAAAATCTAGGGTTCTTAAAATTTGGGGGTTTTCTGAATTTGGGTGAAATTAGGGTTGTAGTTTAGTTCTGTTGCTCAATTATGATATGTAGTTTAGTTCTGTTGCTCTTTATGATGTTTGCAATGTGATGATGTAAGTGTTGTGTGTATGAATTAGCAACGAATTACATGTGAATGCTTATTTTGATATAGGGATTTAATTTTTGAGCTGTTAGGGATTATGTAACATGATATGTGTCTGATTTAGGTGATTTTTGTTTTTATACATACACAGGAGGGTTTTTATAAGAAGATTTGTTGTGTCTGATAAATGGGAAATATGAAGGGAAGAAAATGTATTTTGAAGAAATGAAGGGTGATAGTATTAGCTTAGATATTTTTAAGGAAATGGTGAAGAATAGACTGATGTCTATTGGTTTGAAGTCTGATATGGGTGTGGGAATAGACTGATGTCTATTGGTTTGAAGCTGGCAGACCTTGTAAAAACAGGAAAAAGTCTTGGAGGAGAAACATTTGTTGAGAAACCTGCAACTCCCAAGAAGCAGAGAAATCTGCACCAAAAGGAACTACTTCTTCAACAAAATCTGCACCCACTACCATTGCATCTTCAAGTACTGCACCGTCTACTTCTTATGCAGCTGTAGGTACTAAAAAGAAGGCAGCAGCTGCTACACAAGTTACTGCATCTTTCAAAGGTAACAACAGGAAAAACACTGTCAACCAAACAGTCACCATCAATGAACCATCATCTTCAAAGAGGCAAAGAAAGCCTAAGCTTAAGTATGATGCTTAAGCTTTTCTCATGAATGTTCTCTCTCTGGTACTGCGGTGGTACTTATGTTAGTTTAGTTTGACCTTTTTTAGTGACAATTGTTAGTGGATGTTACCAGTATTGCTGGGTTTTTTTTTTTGGTTTTTGGAAACATTTGCCACTGTTTTGTTCTTTTGTTGAATTGACCAAGAATACAGTCGGGTTTACTATGTTAATTAGTACTTGATTTTTTTAATTTAACAGTCTTTTTTAATTATCAGTTGGTATGTTAATTCACTTAATCTAGGTATTTAAACTTTAAATTAATATTGGCTGTTGGATTCACCAAGATGACACGTGGCGCAAATCTGAAGCCTTAACAAATTGATAAATCTGAAAATAAAGGGTAAATATGGTATTTTAGCATGCCAGATGGTTTAGTTTCATTCGCACGATTAAATGACACGTGTTAGCATCTGAACGCAAAGGGTAAACCTGTCCATCATTTCGCACGTGTAAGTTCACATGCTCACCAAATTGACTTTTTAACTGATTTCCTAACGGTTGGGGCAGATTACCGACTTTCTGAATATTGGGGCACATCCCCAACTCAGTGGTCGATTTTGGGGCACATTCCCAATTTTCCCTTTTTTTATTCGATTTACTTGAAAGAAGTAGACCACCATTAATGGTGGAAGTAACAATATGTTCTTGGGGCGGAGAAGAAAAGATATGTCGGTGGAAATGTGTTACAATCTTAGACACCTTATAAAAAAGGAGGCCAATCTTGCGCCGATCGTTTTATGGCATTTCAGAACCGTCGGATTTGTTGAACCGATGAAAAACACCTGTCAAAATATTAAGGATATTTTAGATATTTTAAAATACTCTGCCACGAGTACGCATATTATGTGGCAAATAACTGACACCTAGATAGATAACTGACGGGGGGAGGTATCACTAATATCGATTTTTTTGGGGAGGTATCGCAAATTAGCTATCTTTACAGGGAAGGAATCGCAAAATAACCTTTAAGTTAAATAAATCATCGTGACATAGTACCGATTATATTTGAACATAACAATGCTTTATGTATCAACTAATTTATTAAATTTTTCAAAAAAAAAAAAAAAAAACTAATTTATTAAAGTATGAATTTAAAAGAAAATCAGGTTCATAGTGATATATATAGGTGTCTTAAATAATTATCATGCTTAACATGGTAGGTGCGATAGATGATAAGGTAAGCTTTCCCGTTGTAGTGATACTCAAGCTATTGTGATAATCTGATACTAATAATTCCCGCAACTCTTCATTTGTTAACCATTTTTCTTGTTGCTTAACCTTCCTCTTTTATTAATCATTGACCGCCATATGTCTAACATCTATACACTTAATTTCGTTCTGTCTAAGTAATTCGAACCTAGAATAACTCAAATGACATGTTATATGACAATCCATATAAAGAGACAAAATGATGATTTTAGGCTTTCTAGCCTGATTGCTATCCTTACTAGTAAATACTCTTGGTAATGGAAGCGTACTCATGCAATCCTATGAAATTATTTACGTCAAAACTAAAAGAATAGAGAATAAGAGTTAGAAGTTGTTCTCCTTCATGTGTGATTTTTATCATCGATGAGGTAATTTGAACAATTGGAGACCCCTGCCGTGCTGGCTGGTACAAAGTATAAACTCCTCGAGCTGGCGACGAAGTGATTGACTTGATACACAGTTGATGTTTCGAAGTAATTGACCATCGAAGTGGACTGTATACCAAGCTGGCTACTATTCTTTGTTTCGAGACTGCTAAGATGATTTGTTCGAGTGCTGATGCTCACATACTGACCCGCGTTTTGTAATTTGTTCGCGACTAGCCTTCTTTATCTACCTGAACTGACGTGTGTTGAGGTTATTTATGCTAAGTCATCGAAGGTGATTGGTGAAGTCGGTTTCGAGGTAGTTATCGAAGGTGATTCATCGAGATAAAGGACCTGCCGTGTTTTGATTTTGTTTGAAGGAAATGTTGATGTTTCTTGACCGAAGTACTGCTATCGAGGTTGACTTCGTAACGCTGATCGAGATGGTGAATCCGCAAAGTTGAGAAAGTATGGGTGAGCTGGCTGCTATGAGATTATTTGATGATGAGAACATCGAGGTTGACTTTCTGTTGCTGGTGGGTTTTTTAGAGCAAGGGCTATGGGGGTTTCAAAATGAAAGAGTGTAAGCAAATGGGCACATTTGCTTCCACTATGGGTAGAGAATGGGTCACTTTTATCCACTTTTTCCCCAAAGTCTATCATGTACTCTTTCAAATGAAAGAGTGGGTGAAAGTCTACTCTAAGCGGCTAAAGATTAGCCGCTCCAAAAAAAAAAACCCAAAAACGGAAAAAGTTTGGCCGTTTGTAATAGAGTAGGCCCTTATCAAGAGTAGGCCCCTTAATAAAGTAGGCCCCGATAGGCCGTTTGTAATAGAGTAGGCCGTTTTGATTTTTTTTTTTTTTGAAAAACGGATAGGAACGGCTAAACATTAGCCGTTCCATAAATAAAAACAAATAAAAAAAATGAAGCGGCTAAACTTGAGCCGTTTTTGTAACTTTTTTTTTTCAAGCATCAAAACATTTGCCGCTTAGACTCTTATTTTTTGCCCCCCATGGTCAGTTTTACACACTTTCGGTTAGTCTCTCTTTCAAAATGAAAGTGATAGAGTGCAAAAGCACTCTACCCATAGCCCTTGCTCTTATGAAGTTTGTTGTTTCAATATTTAATCGAGGGTTCAAAGATACATAATTTGCATTACCTCCCCTACAGATCAAAAATTAGAGAAACCTCCTGCCGTCAAGTTATCTCCCTAGGTGGCAGTTAGATGAGTCAGCGACAATTGACACGGTGGCAAAACGAGTACGTGTCATTCAATATACCAGAAATACCCCCACACGTGGACGATCAAAGATTAAAACTTTCGACGGTCAGATTTCTGGCGGGAAAAAAAACCTTTGAACCAGTACTTCGGTCATCTGGTTTATCTTTTCGCCGCCGATCTGGTTAACACCTCCGGTAGGGGAGGTAACACTAATTTTATTTTTTGAAAGGGAGAAAACACAAATAAAAATCTTTCAATTTTTTTACACAGTTGAAAACAGAGTGACATAAACCTGGTACTTCAACCTGACAAAAACCTGGTAAGTTAACCTGTAAATTTTACATGCAGAATATTGTAAACAAACTATGACAACCCATTGCAATTTCCAAAAAAAGGAGTTTGGCATTCAAACCAATAACAACACTTACACCAAAACATAGTATTTCTCCAGTTTTCTCTGAAACAAAAAAAGCCACAAAGTGACAGATGGTTCTCAACTAAATTAAAACCTCCATCTTGGTGGTTTGAAGGTTTGAGAATGTGGCCTGGTTGGTTCCCTCATTCCATCAGATGCAGTACCATACATGGACTGGTAGTTGCCAATAGTTGCAGAAGTTGTTGCCGACATACCAACAGACCTCCCTCTACCTCTTCCTCTTCCAACTGGTGGTGCAGATGATGGTGTACTGGTGCTGGTTGATCCAAATAGAAGATATTCAAATCCTCTCCCTCTTCCAACTGGTGGTTGTGGTGGTGCAGAAGCTCTTCCTCTTCCAATTGTTGGTTGTGGTGGTGCAGCAGCTCTCCCTCTTCCAACTGGTGGTTGTGGTTGTGGTGGTGCAACAACTCTCCCTCTTCCAACTGGTGGTTGTGGTGGTGCAGCAGCTCTCCCTCTTCCAACTGGTGGTGTTGATGCAGCAGCAGTTGTCCCTCTGCCCCTACCTCTGCCCCTTCCACTTACTCTTGTTGCTGGTAAACCACTCTTTTTAGCTTGGCAAGATCTCGCATTGTGTATACCAGACCCACAGTGGCTGCATGACCTTTTTGCCTTCTTGATAGTCTCTTGTCCTTCAACTTCAGACCTCTTTCTTTTTTGTGGTGGTCTACCACTCTTTGGCTTGAACTTTGGGAAGTTAACTTCCATAGGAGGCTGTCATTCAATGAAAACACCTTAAATATCATTCATCCATACAACATTGTAATATCAATCATCCATACAACATGGTAATAACACTCAAATTATTAAACTACTCACCTCTAGGGACCAGGTGTCTTGACTAGCACAAGCTCTCACACCTCCTGCATAAGCCCTCTTATATGCAGCAACTGTGTGATATTCAGAAACATAGCTGCAAGTAAGAAACAATAAGAGTGTTAGTAAAACAGCAACATTCAAAATGAAAATAACAACAAAGTCAAAAGAAAAGTGTAGAGAAAGTAAATTACCTATGCAAGTTCACTCTCAACCTAAGACCCACAGCAACATCATGAACACATGGAATTCCAGTTATTTCCCATACACAGCAGGTACATGTCTTGTTCTCCATATCAACTAGATATCTACTCGAAGTTTCTTTGTTCTGCACCTCTCATACATATTGGGTACAGCCAAACAGATGATATCTTCTATTCTTACTAACCCTATTCTGTAGAATCCTCTCAGCTCTAGGGACCAAGAACAACCCCTGTTCTTCCCACTGCTTACATATCACCATTCTATCAAACCTCAATCCCATCATCTTCAAGCTATAACCTTCAAGTATCCTATGCAGAGGTCTTGCTCTTACATCTAACATCCAAGCATTAAAACTTTCAGAGAAGTTGTTGGTTACATGCTCACACTTAGAAGTTGTATCAAAAGTGTGTCTAGCCCACTGATGTGTTTCAACATCATCAAAAAATTTGTGTGCTTTCTCATTATCTGTTTTCATGATATTCATATATCTATCGTGTTCTATGTTCCTATAAGACTTGGCTGCACCCCATGCAAGTGTCTTCATATGAATACCTTTGTGTTGTAACTTGAAATTCTCAAACATATGACGAAAACAGAAACGATGCCTATTGGTAGGAAAAACTTCTGCAAGTGCAGGGACAAGCCCTTTTTGCCTATCACTAATGAATGTCAAAGGGGCTCTATGCTCTGAGATCCTATCCTTAAGCATTTCCAGAAACTTTTTCCAGTTATCTTTGTTATCTGAGTCACATATAAAGATGGCTAAGGGGTACATACCATTGTTCCCATCCAATGCCACTGCAGATAGCATTACTCCACCATATTTCCCTTTCAAAAAACATCCATCAAGTCCAATAAAAGGCCTGCAACCATTTATAAAACCCACCAGATAACCATTAAATGCTAAACAACAAAACATAAAATCATTATCATCATCTGCAACTACAATTGATATACTGCCATCATTTCTCTTTTTGATTTGGTCCAAGACCTCTGGTGTCCACTTATAACCATCTTCATAAGACCCGTACTTCTTGGTCAAAGCTTTTGCTTTTCCTTTCCAACAAACCCAGTAAGTTAGATCCACACCATATCTAGTCTTCAATCTGCTTTGGATCTTCTTTGGCTGTAGAGAATACTCATCTTCATCTATGTCTTGCTTAATCACTTCAGCTACCCATGTACTGTTTGCCATACTGTTCTTTCCAGTAGCAGTATAATTGACACAAGTATGTTTAACAACATACTTGGTAATCTTTATAGTGTGTCCATCAGTTTGCCTGTCATGAAAACAACACAAGAGAGTTAGTAAATTCCAAGTTGAACTCAAACTGAAACTGAAATCACATGTCCAGCAAACTCAAATTGGGTTACCTGCTAGCAAACAACTTAAAAGGACATGACTTCTTCTGTAAACAAATACATCTCAGTCTAGTTTGGTCATCATATGTCTTTTCCACATGAAAGTTGTGGACTATGCAGAACCTTGTTAAAAGATCTTCAAGTGTGTCATGATCTTCATCTAACTGAACAGATGGTTCTTGAACTTGAGGTTTTTTCGACACACGCTTCTTCTTGCTAGACTGCCACCTGTGCTGCTGAGTATGCTGCTGACTAGTTGGCTGACTAGGTCCCATGTCATCATACTGCTCTGCTGGCATGTCAGGATGTACACATGGCTCAACTGTTGGATGTACACATGGCTCAACTGATGGATGTCCACTTGGCTCAGCTGTTGGCTCAACACATGGCTCTTGTATTGGTTCCTCCTCAACTGCCTCTCCAAAATTGGTTTCCCAAAATTCTTCATCTAGTTCCTCCCAATCTCTGATAACTGCTTGCTCTGGTTGAGTTTGTGTCTGTGGCTCAACAAATTCATCATTTCTAACAACAGTAAGAGGTGCAGGTACTGAAATGTATAGATGGACTTCATTTGGTACATCTTGATCAGATTCTAACCAAAACTTAAGAAGGTTTGCATCTCTGTCAACATCAAGCAGGAACCCAGACTCCAAATACTGATATGTCTTATCAAGATTTCCTAACTCAGGTACAAGTTTCTTCACATCGATATCCAAATCAACCAAGCTTAAACAATCTCCATCAAAATTCTTCATAACTAACTCCTTCCCATCCATATAGTCTAACACAGTAAACCCATTAAGCTGCATGTGCTTGTGGCCAATGTCCCTCATAATGTATGAACAAATCTTTAATTCCATAATCAACATGATTACTGCAACAATCACAATGAAACCAATCACTCACACATATCTTCACAATCATAATAAAAATCAAAACCAAAACAAGCAGATAAAAATATTTACAGAGCATATGAATGAAACCCTAAATCCAACATATCCAAGATATATATCGATCAACTTATATTACAACTTAACATATGAACCCGTAAGTTAGGTAAAATCATCACAGAAACCTAATAATTTCGCACAAAATTAAAAACCCAAAATCAAACCCTCGTTTTTTTTTTTTTACAGAGCACATAAATCAAACCCAAAAACAACATGCATCTCAACATACCCATCATGTAAAAACGAGTAACAAAAACCACAAACAAAGAAATTGTAAGAAAAACTGAAAAACCCTAAAAATGAAAAACTTACTATGTTGCAGGGTTTGGATTCATCGCGATTCCGTATCATTAAACTCTTCTTTTTCTTCTGTAAATCAACCTCTTCTTCTCAATCAAACCCTAAGTTTTTAAGAAAACGATTTGAATTTCACTCTCTCTCAGTCTCACTCTCTCTGCAACTTTTTTTTTTCTCTCTGAAACTCCGCTTATGTTGTATGGTATACGGTGGTAGTTGAGAAGACAGTGATGACGTGTCGACACCTTAAGGTGCATGAAAAAGGAAGAAATCAGGTCCGTCGAATCTCTGATGAACGATGTCTGATGTCTCCACGTGTCGGGTAAATAATCGAAGTCAAAGGGCAATTTTGACTAATCACAAAAAAGTAAACACGTGCCAATCTTATGACGGCTGAAGCTCTGACATGAATCTTAACCGTTGAATGATTCAAGGATATTTTGGACATTTCAAAAATACACTGCCACGCGTACAAGGATGACATGGCATCTAACTGCCACCTAGGGAGATAACTTGACTGTGGGAGGTTTCTCTAATTTTTAATCTGTAGGGGAGGTAATGCAAATTATGCATCTATGGAGGGGAGGTAATGCAAAATATCCCTTTAATCGAAGTAGGTATTGTGCTTCTCCAACAGGTATTGACTTTCGAAGTAGTTGTAATGTGATTTCCCTAATGCTTGCTCACTTATACTTCTTCGATGCTTATTTCCGATATTACTTCGATGTTTGCTTGATGCTGATATTATTTCGATGCTTGCTTCATCGAACTGAGGTAGCTCCGAGATTACTTCCCATGCTACTGCCATTCCGAGATTACTGGTGTCGAGGAGCTAGGTGTGACGTAATTCCTTCCGAGATTGGCTGATATTAATGTATTAATATTAACCAAGAGTTGATGTCGAAGTTGGTTGCTGATCGAAGTTGACCTCGTGGCTGAGTAGATAGTCATCAAAGGTGAGTCAAGTAAATAATCGAAAGTAGTTGGGATGTATAATCATCGAGATAGACTGATCCAAAGTAGATCCCTCGAGGTGGCTAGTTGAGTTTTGGTATTGTATACAGAGAACATAAATAATAGGTTTAGAAGAAATCTCTTTGATTCTTTTGATTTCAATACATT
>JAJJMA010293839.1:2849-25226 GCA_023529015.1 Papaver nudicaule
ACAATATCACTTTGTTCATTATCTTCGACATAATCGGAATCTTCCTCATCATCAGGTTCTTCTTCCTCCTCGTCAGAATCTTCTTCCTCGTCAGAATCTTCTTCCTCCTCATCCCCATTTTCTTCCTCATCTTCTTTTTCTTCATCAATAAAAGCAACAACAGCAGTACCAGTAGCAGCAGCAGAATCAACAACACCCACATCATCCACTTCCCCCATCCGTAAGTCTAACCAATCATCCACCCTCAATTCTTGCTCCTCATTAGCAGCCACCAGCTCATCAATAAAGTTTCCCACATGAAAAGGGTCTGCTTCATGTACATCTTCTTCTTCTTCTTCTTCTTCTTCTTCTAGGGGTTTAGGTTCTGCTTCTTCCGCATCATCATCGGAGGGTATACCTTCAGCGGGTGGCGCCGTTTCCATTTCTATAAGCTGACGCTGCATCCGGGCTTCTCTTCGTACCCTCCTTTGGTACTCTTCAAGCTCAGAATCATCCTCCTCCTCTCTTCTGCGTTTCTTGCTCTCTTCCTCCCTGTCATGCTTAATTCTCTGGCCTACTTCCAAACAACCGACATAATCGGAAGCACGCTTGAGAATCTCTTTTGGTTGATCCAAGTTGTGTCTGCTTCCATGGTAACACCACTATCCTGGGTCCTAAGCTTGGCCTCAAAAGCTTGGGAACAAAAAACATATCCATTCACACGGTATCTTTCAATCTCCCTTACCTCGTCCGGACCTTTAAGGTAATCCCACAGGAGACCATCCATATTCTATTCATCCCTAAGCTGCGAAAGCGCAGAAAACCCATAAATCAGAATTAATGCCACCTAAATTTTTCTGACAAACCGGTTCTACAAGGCATACCTTGTTGTACAACCATGAAAGGAAGTCGGTTTCAAACTGGACCAAGTCCACTCCAACGTCTGAATGGCCAGTGCGGTAATCCCTGAACATAAATATATAGCATACTTTTAATACCAACCCATTATCAATAGAAATTCAGTGTCCATACAAACATAAATTATATAACAACAAATACCTATAATAATCGTCTAGTTCCGGTTGACATAGCTGAAATATTAGCCACCGATGTATCTGAACCCATTGAACAGGGCTCAACAAAACTTCTTTATCTCCAAGAATGGAACCCTCATCGCTGAAATCAGATTCTTCATCCAGAAAGGCAGCCCAATTGGCTTTGTGACCTCCTTCGGCTCTAGTTTTGGCTTGCTCCATTGCATACCTAACAGCCTCATTTAGAATGATAGAATTTGTAATTGACGCTTCAATGTATATCTTGTTATGGCAAAGGACTTTGCACTCCTTCATTGCCCTGATACAGTATGCACATATAAATTTCAGTACAAAACTCCCAAAAAAATGCAAAAAAATTGAAGGGGTAAATTGGTGAAACGACAATTCACCTCTCAAGTGGGTACATCCATCGGAACCTAACCGGTCCACAAACCAAGGCTTCTTCAGCCAGATGAACCATGCTGTGCACGCTTATATCAAAAAATGAAGCTGGGAAATACTTTTCGAGCACGCACATGGCCTCTGCAATCATCCACTTAGCCTGGCTCAGATCTTCTATTTTAACGACCTTAGAGCATAGCAATATCTAAAATACAAACTGACTTGCTGAAGTGCAATTCGAAGGTGTTTATGTCTAGGAAAGGCATGTTGAAGCAGAGCAGGTAGCAAGTACTCAATCAAAATATGATAGTCATGAGATTTTAAGATCAGCAACCTATCCCCACTCACATTGTTGCTCAAGTTTGAGCAAAAACCTGAAGGGAATTTCAGATTTCTAATGATCTGGCAAAAAATTTTCTGCTCTTCTTTAGACAAAACCCACACCGGGGTGTTTACTATCACATTCTTAAATTTCTTCGCTTTCCACTCTCCAATGTGGAGCTTTTTCTCACGCAATTTATCACGATTATCCCATAACCTTTGATCCTTACTTCCATCATCAAAGAGAGCGTGATAAATGTGTTCCATGACGTTCTTTTCCGTGTGCATCACGTCGATAGAATGAAATATACCCAGATTGTTATACGACTCAAGTTCCCAAAAACAACACTTCCTATTGAAAATACATGTTCCCAAACCAGAATTATCCCTCTGATCAATACCACCATCCTCTAACTCATAATCATCCTTAACCTCAGTCTCAGTCTCATCATCAGACACGTATCTCTTTCTTTTACCAGCCTTGCGTTTTTGGGTCTTACCAGGTATGTAATGAACATCTTTCAACAACTCGAGCGACTCATCGTTAGTTAGTCTCTTTGGCGCCAACTTTCTCTCCTCTTTGTCCAATCCCAAGAATTTCCCATCCCTAAAGGTGTGCCTGCTCTTGAGGAAAATCCGATAGTTAGTGTACACTACCTTCCTAAATCCTATGCCCATATGAGTACATCGAGTTTTTTCTGCGCAGACAACACATCCATTGTAGCCTTGAACTGTTCGTCCACTTAAAATACCAAGAGCTGGTAAATCATGAATCCCAAACATTAGAGTTACTCTCACGACAAAATACTCTTTTCTGAAAGAATCCCAAATTCGCCTTCCGTCTTTGAAGAGAGTTTTTAATTCATCTAAAAACACCTGCATAAATACATCAATGTCTCCACTCGGTGACTTGCGACCAGGTATCAACATATTGTATATTTGGAATTCAGTCTTCATACACAAAGAAGGTGGAAGATTGTAAACCACAGAAATGAGAGGCCAACAACTCCAACCTATATTCCAAGGTAAACATTTCTGCCTTCCGCTGCAAAATCCGGGAATTTTTCCTTGAACTTGCGCCACTGAGGTGAATCGCACGGATGACGCATATAACGACGAGAAACTGCCGCTCGGTTGTGCCAATCCATGAAAGCTGCTATCCAAGGAATAGAGAACATTTTCGCAATTCTTCGTCCTAGAGGAAAGTATCTTAGCACTAACATAGGTTCTTTTGACACCTGCATCTTCCCGTCAGAATCTTTGAATTCTTTAAATCTTTTAGCTTGGCACACTCGACATTGCTGAAGATTTTTATCTGCATTGTGATACAGCATACAATGATTCGGGCAAACATGAATAGCCTTGCATTCCATCCCCAGATCCTTTGGCATCGTCTTCGTACAATCATAGTTTTTAGGAAAATTGTTTCCAGGAAGCCACTTTCCTAACAGAATCAACAAACTATCCATACAATGACCAGAGAATTTATATGTTTTCTTTATTAGATTATGCAGTTCTACGATAGCACCGATGGTTGAGATACCTTCGGATGCTGGGTGCACCTGCCAAATTTGAGTACTTAGCATAACGCTCCCCCATATCCACTTCTTGTTCTTCACAGACTACTTGCTCATAAGGGTCAACATGAGGACCAAAGTTGGCAGCAGCATAAGCATCCCAGTCGAAATCAGGCATTTCTTCTTCTGCAACCTTCTCCTTCTCCACAGAACGACTAGTTGAAATCTGACCCACCAATTCCTCACCATGCAAGTACCAAGTGTTGTACGTCCCCAAGATACCCACCTCGAACAGATGCTTTTGAACAATTTTCCATAGATGTAGAAAATCATTAGCACACTTCTTACATGGGCAAGCACAACCAGATGAATCCCCATTGACTGATGCAAAGTTGAGGAAGTCTCTAACCCCCTCTCGATATTTTTGGCTAAATAGGTCTTTTTCAAGCATCCAATCTTTATTCCCCAACATCCTACATTACTAAATTGAAATATGCTTCATGTTACCAAGTTCATAAACTAAAGATACAAATACTAACAATCATAAACTTTCACATACAAACCCCACATACAAATCAGCAAAAAATCTATAACCAAATACAGATATGAAAAGATGTAGATACTCATACTCTAATTTTAAATCAGGGAAATATGTAATTGCTGGATGAATTCAGTTATTCAATTGATGTTCATATATTTGAAATTAACATAAATAAATGAATCTTAAATCAGTGAAATACCTAATTGCTGAATGAACTCAGATTCCTCTTAAATCAGTGAAATACCTAATTGTTGAATGAACTCAGATTCCAATTCCAAATCTCAATCAATAACTCTATGAGAAATCGATTTGATAATTAAACTAATATCAAATCGAAGTTCACATAAGAAGTAACTGATTGAATGATTTTGATGATGTTTTCTCAAGCTCAGACTCAAACGAAGGATTATCCGCTGAAAAAAAAAGGGGAAAGGAATTGAATGTTAGGCGATGAAATCCGTGGAGGTGAAGACGAATAGAAGTTATGTCTCAACTGTTTTCAGCTAGACACATTAACTTCTTTCTCTACCCTATCACCAAAACTCGGACAAAATAAATGAATTCATTTTCAGTGATTTTTCTTTATTGTTTTCTGATTTTCAAAATTTATCTCAAATGTTATTCAACAGAATTCCGTTGAGATAAAAAACAGGTTCTGTTACGCTGCTGGGGTTGAAATTTCATCACACCAAAAGTTGGGCGGGGAAAAGAAAAGTCGAGCCTAACTTAGGAAGTTCACCGAAATATTGAGGGTAGGCGGGTAATTGCACCAACAAAAACACGGAGCACTGTAACATATCGCATTTTCAGTAACCATTGAAGACGTTACGAGCTTCCCAACATCGTATGCCCGTTGCTGAAATGCAAACCGTGACTAATGCTGCTGTTGGTAAAAACTGGATTTCGTGTAGTGGTAGACACATTTATTGGAACCACAATTATCTTTTCTGAATCTCATTATTGGACGACCGTTTAGGGAGTCCTTTATAGGACACTTAATATGAAATTGTAAGTAACGCACAATTTCAAAATTTTGCAATCAATTTTGCAATCAATTTCGGGTCCGTGTTTTCAATTTCGGTCATCCAACTAAACCCGAACCGACCCGACCCAAAACCTAAACATAGATAGCCCATCCAAGGGAGACCACTGTGTGATAATTCTTTAGGAACGAAATTAATAAATCGATTGTCAGGAACGAAATCAATCAATTTCATCACAATTTGATCAAAAAAATCAAATCTCAGTCGATTTCCCTTTACTTATTTCAATTTCTTCAAAACCTCACACTTGAAAGTGCAAGAATCACTGGTTCAAACATTGGAACACGATCAATTCGAAGAAATTTGTAAGATCAAAGTTGATCATCAATCAAAAACAAATCAATGTTCTTCAAAAAAAAAAACAGAGCGATTTTGGTACTGATCTCACCTACAGAGTCATTGAAACTAAAGAAACAGAGCATGAACAGAGACAACTTCAGAAATTCGGATCCACCAATTCCATTACAATCCCATCAAACTTCTTAAAATTCTTCCAATTTCTCTAAATTTCTTCAATCAACATTACAAAATTTATTACAGAGAAATTCAATGAACAATGTTTGTTTCTCTAAATTTATTCAATCACCAAACAGTGAGATGATAAAATTAAAGCAAAGTTTGATTTATCAAATTCAAAAGTGAAAAAAAAAATTGAGAAGAAGGAAAAGAATCAGAACTGTAATGGCGGAATTAGGTGAAGATATGGCTTAGAGCTTCTCCAATGGAATGTGTGTGAGGAAGAAACTCTTCTTCCACGTGGGATCCATGTTCATTTTTCCTAAAATGGTTCTCCAACCCTAACCTCTATAATTAATATTATGATGGCATGGCTTCATTTTGGGGAGACATCTTCTAAGTGAACCTCTAGATGTAGAGGTTCACTTAGAGGATGTCTTTCCATCCTAGTCAGCTTTTATTAACTAAATTAGATCTAATTTATTAAATATAAGAGAAAATATTGTTTGTTTTGTTAATAAAATCTATAGATTAAATTGAAATTATATTATAGCAAGGCAATGAATAGTTCAAAATACATATAGGTTGGAGACTAATTTTTTATTTTTATTTCTTATACTTAGGAAAATTAAGATAGAGGATGTCTTCCCACAATGCCACGTAGGAAATATACACATGAATCATTGGAGAAGCTCTTCGTTCTTTTACTAATAAATCATTAAATGACTAAAATACCCATTTATAACTGCCACCTGTTATACATGCATGTGATGTGAGCTGAGGAGAAAAATTTAAAACTCTCATACGAGTCTGCCTGTAGTGTCTCATATGTGTTGACAACCCAGTTAAACAAACCACTTAAACGCAAAGTTAACACAATTCTGAATCAAAGATAAACAAAGTTGGAAAAATCAGAAACTAGCCCCCTATATGGGGCAGGCGGTTGTATCTCCGAGTAGTATCAAAACCAGTTGCAGATTTTAGCAAATCCTTGATATTTTGAAACATGTTTGATGAGGGTACAGGAATAATACTATCTTCCCCCTCTTTAGCAGGAGTTTTCACTTTTTCAACACGAGTCTGCATTACTCTAACTGTACATTGAATGGTAAAACAATCATCCTTGATTGAGGCCTCCAAGTCCGACCTCTTCTTGAATTGCCTAAATCCCCTGAAGTTAAACAGTATATAAAAGCGTTATTTATGTGAAGAGGAAATTAATCAGTATTTGAAAGCGTTATACTCCTCCTCTTCCAGATTAATTGAGCTATTTAAGTTCGCACAACTTTAAAAGCAAAGTGGAGAGAGATTTTTTTTTTCAATCATACCCTTATCGATATCATAATAGCAATGTTTAGAAACCTGTCAACTTATGGTTTGTACATTTGTAAACTTTGTTTTAGCTGAAAAGCAATCTAAAACTTGATTATGAAATTTTAAATCCTTCTTATACAAAGATTTCATATCAATAATCGTCAAAAGGGTTTAAAACCATAACCTATATAACCTATATAGATGAATTAGCTCAATTAATCTGGGACAAATTTAAATTGAACAAACTCAATTAATCTGGGACTGAGGAAGTATTAATAGAAATCCCATGAAACACTATAAAAATCAAGAAACACCAAATACGTACCATGAGCAGCCTCTTGCAGTAAACGTTGATGGAAATACAGCAGGGGGTTCATAAATCACTTTTCCGCTTTGGTCCAGCAATTTTAAATCAATCAGTGCCCTAACATCTCTTCTATCAGGGTTTACCAACTTAAGAAAGACGGATACGTACTCCTTGCTAGCTTGAACATTGCCGTCTGGATAAAACTGTATAACCCAGTTATAATTACCGACTCTGAATTCGCGACTAGTATGGAATTTACCAACTCCTATTCCCTTTGTTAGAGAATATCCTTCTATCTTAAACTCATGAGAACCTTCCACAGTCGCATGAATCAACTGCGACGACATCTTGTGATTATTAGTATTAGTAAACTGACTTAGATCGCCCGATTCAAAACGAAGAAGATATTGTAAAAAGAGGAGATTTACGGAGCCTCCTCCTTTTTATAGGAACACTACAAGAGGAATTTTATTCCTATGAGAATTCAAATTGCCTTGTGTTTTGATTTTAAGTAATCCTTATTCTAAAACACTTGGAATGTTCTAAAAGAATCCCGAATTAAGCTAACATATATTTTTTACTTGTTGTAGACCGCGTATGAATGTTTTACGATTTCCTAGCGTGTATTGGATTCTGATAGAGACCAAAGACCATCACTTTTGTTGTCCTTCTGAACTAGTAACTGCACAGGGAACAGCCAATGCTTTGTGATCAGTAGACTGAATACAATTTTGACGATTTTTTTTAGAGGGGGAGTGGGCGCCACATCTCAATGTACTTGTGTTGCGAAGATAGAAAAGACATACGTGGGTACGTAGTAGAAGAGATCATAGGCGATCTATAGATATTTTCTCACAGTGCATGTGGGATTTTAGGAAACAATGTAATGGTGAGCTGTTGTTTACCAGTAGTACGTGTGCACATGGAACTGTATTCGCAACTGAAATGATGAATCACGCGGCAATTCTCTTTTCGCTGACCTTTTTTTTTTTGGTCCAGTACATACTGATAGAAAAATCTCAGTTGGTGTATTCATCACAGGAAAAAGAAAAGTTAGTGCATACAATCTATGGCCCTGCCAATTTCTCCAACAACTTGACTACTGCTGGTTCTCTAATTCTCCGGCTATATATGTAGAAGAATTCTAGAGCTTAAATATATTTTGTTTTTAACGGATCTTCTTAGTATGTGTATTGCTGAAACTTTAATTTGATTTGATGTGCAGGAATGGTATACGTGCCAATGGAGATCCTATCAGACATCCTGATTCGGTTGCCTGTGAAGTCAAGTGCAGGATTCAGGTGCGTAAACAATGAGTGGTACAATTTATTGAAAAGCAATACCTGATGAAGTCTATGAAGATCACGACGTTTTTTGTGTGTTTTAGGAGGGTTTCTTTGGGCACCTGTAGAGGTGTAAAACGTGCCGGCATGGCATGGCACATGGCACACGAAGGCGTGCTTTTACGTGCCATGTGCCGTGCTGTGCTGTGCCAACAATTTTAACGTGCTGTGCCGTGCTATGCTTTTTTAGTCAAAAGCAAAGCACGGCATGGCACACGGGCATGGCACACGAATACGCGTGTTGTGCCGTGCCGTGCTGTGCTAGCACACTAAATTTACGTCATCCTAAAAAAATATTTTTAAATATTTAAATAGCTTATAATTTTATAAATTATCAAGTTAATTATAATAAATTTTGAAAAAATTAATTAAAATTTTGTATTTAATATTATATATTGCATAATATACAACTTTATTAACAAAAAAAAAACATAAGTTGAATTTTATGTGATAACAATTGTATCGTTGTTTGTTTTTCTATCAAATGAATGACAAATAGACACATTTACAACATCAATTACATTTCTAAATATTTTTTATCACTTAATAAAATTAGATATTATGTATTGTCATAAATTTAATCAAAATAACAAAAATATAATGGTAATAACTAGGTAGATTTCATTTTTGTGTGAAATACACATGTAATGTAGTGCACTGTGCCGTGTTTTACACGTGTTGTGACGTGCTTTACACGTGCTGTGCCATGCTTAGCCGTGCCGCGTGCTGTGTTGTGCTGTGCCGCGTGCTGTGCTGTGCTTTATCGCGTGCTGTGCTGTGCCGCGTGCTTGTTCGTGCCGCATGCTGTGCTGTGCCGTGCTGCCGATTAGTCAAGCACGGCACAGCACACTAAACTAGCGTGTTGTGCCTGTGTTGTGCTTTGTCGCGTGCCATGTTGTGCTGTGCCCAAATTTTAGCGTGTTGTGCTGTGCCATTAACGTGCTGGCATGGCACAATTTACACCTCTAGGCACCTGGTCATTGAGTATGTATGTAATCTTGAATTCTGGGATTGAAGGTCTACGATGTGAAGAAATCATGGATCCATTCTTTACGCATTGACATAGATATATTTGGCTCTGTGGAAGACTTGATTCCCTTACAGGTTTAAGAGAACGAGAAGATTTTGTTTGGAGAACAGAACAAAACCTGTTTGCATTTTGTTTTGTATGCCCGGACGAAACACGAAACAGCTAGAACTGTTAAGGTCAATAAGACAATAAGGATTTAACTTCCTCTTTTGCTACTACTTCTGTCTATGTCGAGAGTCTGATTTCACTTGACACGGGTACATCTATAGGGAAAGTACAATGGGACGAAGTAGATGCTGATGGCTCAGCAGAAGAGGAGGAGGAGGAGGATGGTGGTGGTGCGGGAGATAGTGACAGTCATGGTGATGAAGAAGAAAATATTGAGGACGGAGAGATTAAAAGCAAGCCAATCTGAGTGTGTTAAACACTATAAGGCTTAGTCTAATGGGAGTGCTAGATCTACCAAAAACTAGCATGACACACCAGATATGCTTTTAGGACCAAGTCTAATTGGCTGTGCTAGATAGCAGTGCTAGTTATCAGTCTAGCGCTGAATCATATAGCGGTGGGGCGCTAAATGGTAAAGCGCCAGATTATTTCAGCCATCAGGTCTAAAATATATGTTATTAGCCATCAGATCTAATGAGAATATTCATTTTGACGCTAAATCATTGAGCGGGAGTTTGCTTTTTTGCCGATAGATGATTCATTGCCCGACTAGCACTGCTACTTCGAATGCTAGTTATTTCTAGAGAGAACTAGCAATCAGGGAATAGACCACGCTTTTCGTAGATCTAGCAGCCTCATTAGACTTAGCCTAAGTAAACTATCTGACATCTAAAGCTTCATTATTAGATCCAGCCATCTAGGAACAATTAGATGTCAGATACTAGATAAGTAAGCTAGCACAACGACTGAGACACCGGTTTAGTATAGTTTTTTATTGATGTAGTACTTACGCTGATATTGGCATCTCTTCCGTAGCTTCCAGTAGTGCACATCCTCAGCTTGATGAACATGTCAATATTTATTTAAAAATCCCGTTAGAAAAGCAATCCCCTGATAAAGCATATTGGGATCTATAAGAAGCACCTACATTGGTGAGCTGCGCTGGTAGCTTGGTAAGGGAGTAGTCCAATAAGATGATGTAGTAGAAACCTGACTAATTATTGGTAAACAACTGACAGTATTATGATCCGAAAATCACAACAGAAACCCTGAAGTTAGAGGTCAATTACGCATCTATTTTGGTTGCTCTGCCGTGCCTTTTGCTTGTGTTGCTACACTTGGACTTTGTTGATCTTCTTGTTCTTGTCGCCTGTCGGTCACACTACACTCTTCTCCTCTTGAAACAGCGCTTGTTTTCGGTTTGTATTGATATGATATCCTTGAATATCTCTGTAATTGTAAAACCCTTAATGAGAAATCAATATATATAGTAGTACTCCTCTAGCCAGTAGAAGGCAAGGGAGATTTCACTCTATCATGATTTCCCCTACCCATTGGCCATTGCTCTTTTAATTCACTGGTCTTTCTTTCCCGTTACTATACACATACATCTTTTTTTCTTTTCCTTAATCAACATGTCCCATTCACTCTGGGCTAATGCTTCGATGAATAGAGCTAATGCTTGTTACCACCTTTCTTCTGTAGACTAATTCACCTCCAACTGGGAAGGTGAATTGTTCATATTGAATCATAGTAGTAAATTGTAATAACAAATACCCAAAGATTACTTAATGAAACACCATTCAAATCGTGTACTAACAGTTTAGCTAAGATCAAGAAGTCAATATTGTCGATCACCAAAAGGTCGGGAGAAACCCAGATTCTTATCAGGAAGCCTGCTTCTTAATTTTGAAGGCAGTGCTTAGTAACAACCTGGATGAATATAAAGCTTGAAATAGTTTTTAAACTTTAAGCTCTCTAGTGTGTGTTAAAAACTTAAAAATAGTCCCACACTGGAAGATACAAATCATGAAATCTTGTATATAATCAGCTAAAGGTATCATACATATTGCCCATCGGTTATGAATTGGATGCCCGTACGCATAGCTCTACATGGCCTATCAGCAACCCCTCTATGGTTAATTATAAACTCGGTGGTCTGGCGTGGTCTCTCTTCGGTGGTTAATTCATAGCCGATTGGCTTTTTGTTTCTTGGTCTTTGACCAGTTAGTGCAGGGCCTAACATGACACAATGGGAAGCTTAGTGCAGGGCCTCTCCATTCATAGCCGAACATGACACAATGGGAAGCCTAACGCATGAGGAGGACGAGGACGGCGATTCAGGTACGGAAGATGGTGCCAGTTTTAGAGACGACATTACCAAGCCAACCTAGTCTCTCAATGCTCTGTGAAAGAGGCTGAATGAATCACAGAAAGCATGAATTGGATAGAGTGTAAAGATATTGTTGTTTTTATGCTTGTAGATGAAGACGAAGTTAAACATGAGTTGGTGCCATTATCCACACCATAGCAAGAGGAGACACAACTTGAAATTAAGTTGTGCTTCTGACAGACAAATACTTTCCATGGATTTGACTGATTTTTCTTTTCACATGGTTACTCCAATGATGACATTCAGTCCGAGTCATGTGTAATATGAATTTTTGCCTTCTGGGTAATGCTTATAGTGATACTCACCAAAGGGATAGAAGGGATAGTTATACTCATCTGGTTATCAAACTTATACCGGGCTCAGCTGTTGCTAATTTGGTAGTTGAGTACTTCAGTTGCTGGATGCAATAGAAATTTAAGAGCCTATGTTGATTATAAGATTACAGACATTAACTAATAAAATTAATTACCGCAAGGACTATGTGCCAGCAAGAGCTCGTACGTAGGCTAAGCAAGCCTGATTGGTTGTAGCTTTATGTTTCAGTAGTGAGGGACACAATTTTTCCAAATATGCATATCCATCAGAATTCATAACCTCTGCATGCAAAACATTAAATGGGTCAGAAAATGTTTGTTTAACAAGAAAAGACACACTAGGTATTCCTGGTGAAATCTATGCAAATAGCTAACCGCTTTCACATAACTTTAAACATAACACTTACCTTGAGGAAATATGGACTCAGGTATTTGATCTCTCACAACTGTGTTGAGATAGGTTTTGTTCATTGATATTTATATGAATATATTACATATTGGATAACAAGGAAATACGTAAGACTAGGAAGAGTTGTTACATAACAATACTAGCTATAAGGAAGGAAGACTATGACTGACCTAGCTAACAACCTGACTGACTCAACTGACTTGGTTACAACAGAAACAAGATAAGATTACATGGTGTTTACACGGTACAGTATAATGTAGTGGTAGCTATTGGTACGACAATGTTAACAGGCCCCCTCAAGTTGGAGCAGTAGTGCTTGAACGAATGCCCAACTTGCTTACAAGTCGACCAAATTGCGGTGTTCCTAGTGGCTTGGTAAAGACATCTGCCAATTGGCAATTGTGGTAAGATTAAACCACTGAGCAACTTTTCGCGTACAAAATAGCAATCTATTTCAATATGCTTAGTACGCTCATGAAATACTGGATTTTGGGCAATATGAATTGCAGCTTGATTATCACAGTATACAGGAATTGGTAGAGAACATGGGATGCGCATTTCCTTGAAGAGATAGCTCAACCACTGCAGCTCAGTTGTAAGATTTGCAAGAGCACGATACTCAGCTTCAGCTGAAGAGCGAGAAACAGTTGGTTGTTTCTTGGATTTCCATGATATAGGGCTATCACCTATAGAGATAAAATAACCAGTAGTAGATCTTCTGGTCAGCGGGCAACCTGCCCAATCAGATTCCGTGTATCCTTTGAGAGTAAGAGAGTTGGAAGCTGATAGAAACAAACCATGACCAATACTCCCTTTCAGATAACCTAGTACACGGTGAGCTGCATCGAGGTGTGCAGTGCGAGGATGTTGCATAAACTGGCTTAAATAATTGACAGCATATGTGATATCTGGTCTAGTGACCGTGAGATATAACAGTCGACCAATTAGGCGACAGAAAATACTCGGATCAGTTAGTTCCTTACCATCTGTAGGAAGTAACTTGAGCTTAGTATCCATGGGAATGGGTGATGTACGAGCCCCTGTGAGACCAGAGTCCTTGAGAATATCTAAGACATATTTTCTTTGGCACAGAAAAATGCCCTTATCTGAGCGTGAGACTTCAATGCCAAGAAAATACTGCAACTTACCGAGATCTTTAATAGAAAAGTGTGAAGCAAGGCGTTGCTTGAGTGAATTGATGAAAACATTATCAGTGCCAATAATGATAATGTCATCGACATAAATGAGAACACAAATTGAGGTTGTTCCATTATGATATGTGAATAAAGAATTGTCACATAATGACTTGTGAAATCCCTCAGCAATGAGAACTGATGAGAACTTAGCAAACCACTGGTGTGAGGCTTGTTTAAGTCCATATAAGGACTTTTGGATCTTGAATACTTTAGTTTCTCCTGGTTTAGCTAATCCAGGAGGGATCTTCATGTATATTTCTTCATCTAGATCTCCTTGAAGAAATGCGTTATTCACATCTAGTTGGTGCAGAGACCATCCCTTGATGGCAGCAATGGAAAGAAAAAGTTGAACAGTGACAAGTTTTGCCACTGGAGCAAAGGTATCATAGAAGTCTATCCCCTCTTTTTGGGTGTATCCTTTGCAACTAGTCGAGCCTTGTAACGCTCTATAGTTCCATCAGCCTTAAACTTGATTTTAAAAACCCATTTACAACCAATGGCCACTTTTCCTGGTGGTAAGTCTACTGCTATCCAGGTGTTGTTTGCTTCTAGAGCAATGATTTCCTTAGCCATTGCTGCTCGCCATTTAGGACAAGTATTGGCCTGTGAGAAAGATTTAGGCTCTTGAGTCATAATAACCTCAGCTAGAAAAGCCTTGTGAGTTGGTGAGAACTGATCGAATGACAAATAATTGGTCATTGGATACCTAGAAATTGGTTTGCCTTTATCATTGGTACAATGATAATCCTTCAAATAGGGTGGCGGATTTCTAACTCTAGATGGTCTAGAATCATTTTGGAGACTGATAGTCTCAGATATACGAGCTGGAGAATGATGCAGCTCGTTAGAAATATTACTACCACAGTCTATTGTGGTGCTATTGTCTGGAAATAAACCACTTGACTTAGATGGTGAGCTAGTGGTTGTATTTTGCACAGTAGAGTTATGATTATGGCTGTCAGTTGCATGCCGACTAGATGATGGCGACATGGGAGATGATCCTGAATGAATATCACGATTATTTCCTTCTCTTGCATTGCGTGAAGGGGATATACATTGCATAGGAAAGTCGTGCGAAGTATGAAAAGATCCTTGATGAACATCAGTACTAGCTGATCCAGATTGACTAGAAGGAGACGCAGGTTGTGTAGCTGATTGATATTAAAAAATGGGATCAAAGTAAGTATACTCACATTGCTTGACTGGAACGGATGCCTGGAAATTCGACGTAGCAGAGTTATTATGAAAAGGAAAAACATTCTCATGGAATGTCACATCCCTTGAAACATATGTTGTTTTGGATTCAAGATCATAGATTTGGTATCCTTTTTGTCCATAAGTGAAAAAGAAGGGGTACCGAAATACTACCAACTTTTCGTTTTGGCTCGTGAGTCTTATTGTAAAAGTCTGGACGATCTCAAAAATCAATATCCAAACCTCTAACTGGAGTAATCTCGACAGTTAGGCAATAACGTACTACTTGGTGCTTTAATTATAAATCAGAGTTATAATGCGGAAAGTAAAAGCACACAAGACACCAAACGTTTTTTAACGAGGAAACTGCCTTGAAGAAAAACCTCGGGACCTCGTCCAGTTTTGAACACCGCCTAGTACAAACTGACTACAAACGCTAGCCTACTATAAAACTTCCGTCTGGGATGTAGCAGAGACCAACTCAAGCCCTCCAAGCGAATTGGCTACTGTCGCCTTCCATACGTCTCTGGATCCCCCACAGATCGTCACGCACTTGATTCCCCTAGCTGACGTTCGTTACAGGCCTAGGAGTTGCTTTGACCGCTGTCAAAGGCTTGTGTCAGCAATACTGGGTTTTAAACCAAACTGACGTATGGTGTAACTGTCCTCTATTAGTTTACCACACACAAGATGACTTCCTTCGGATTGTTAGATCAGGTCATACGGAAATCTACTTCTTGAATCAGGGCTGACAGGCAAACCAAGTAAGCAATACCCAATTCAAATCTACCTCAGTTATACACGAAGAACCACTTAAGGAACTTATATAACTGGAGCCAACTAGGTCTTACAACACCGAGTGCAGCCGTGCGTTGCTACCTTTCCAACCTTGTTGAGTAACGTATCAGTTCTTGAATAGCCGTATATCAGAAGAGACGGACTTTAGAATAGACAAGAACGTGATCAGGTTACCAAGGTTACAGGTTAATCCGATTTCAACCAAAGATGGTTTCAATCTCCTACCTGTGCTTCCCAACTCTCAAGAGAAGTCTTTATAGTCGTAGGGAGTTCCCAGAGGAGCTGCAACCTATAGAGGATGACTATACCACAACAAGCGTTCACCGAAGTGAAAAGAGTTTACGTTACCTTCCCTAAGGACCTTCACGTATGCTTGATGCTTGCGGTATTTGTCCGTAGACACCTCTATTTATAGCACTCAATAAGATAGGTTGCTTTGGAATTAAGCAATCAATTACTTGTCCCACAAGTTAAGGAAACCCTAAACTTGCCAACCAAGTAATACAGATTAATCTCAATTGAAATTCCTTTTTAGATTTATCTGCCAAGTGTTTTGTTGGCTCTAAAACACTTCAAGATAGGAATCCAACAGACCAGAGATAATCTTATCTTATTGACTCATTGAGGATCGTTAGATGGAACACAAAAGGTATTTATGTTTTATACAAGTCCATCTAAGAGATAAAGGAGTTTGGAATTTGACTTAGAGTGAAATTCTAAAATAATATACTCTAAATTCGACAACCAGTGAAATATCCACGTCAGGTTCACGTACTGGTACGTGAACAAATAGACATTTCGAACTCAGGAGAATTTCCGAGTCTGGTACGCAAACCGGTTCGGGAACCGTCTGCAGGTCAAATTTGGTCAAATCTGGATTCCGCTGGTCGTACTGGGCTGAGCCAGAACTTAGACGTGAGAACGTCCTCAGCTGTGATCCACAGGCTCTTTGCTCAAGAGTACTCCTTTAGATTCATCCATATCCAACTTAACAGTTTGCAAGCAAACCATTGCAATGGTCATACGGTGTCGAATTTATCTCATGCATTCTTGATTCACAGTATTCGTGGGATCAAATACGGGTCATGACATAAAGCCATGTTACAAAAGAACACGATCTCAATCGCTATTATCACTACTAAAGTAGTCGACTATATTTCGAAAGAATAGAGAAGTAGAAATAGAAGAATATCCATAATGTCATAACTCCTACTTACCTTTTGTCGATGAAGAATAATTGATGTCTTCTTTGTGTTCACAGTCTTCGTCTTCAAGGTCTCTACTACTTTGTCTATATCCCATTTCCGAAATCTAAACTCTAGTAGGCTAAATCAAGAATTGAATTATGACACCTAAAACTGACAACTAGCTTGACATACCAACGCTAGTGGGTTTGACCGGACAATGCCCTAACAATAAGGATAGCCAATAAAAATGCCTGGCTTAGCACGTTGATCAAACTTGTGAGAAACTCTTGTATTTCTCCCAAAACAGAGACAACCAAAGACACGTAAATAAGAATAGTCTGGCTGTGATATTGGCATTGAAGTCTCACACTCAGATAAGCTATGAATATCTTATCTCCGTTTTGTTATGCCCATGCATAATTCAAGAGCAAGCTACCTCATCAATGCACCACTGCAAGGACTGTCACACATATTGTATTTTCTGGCTTGCCTCATTTGTTTTAAACTCGAGTCGAGTTTCTTCGCAGTAGGGGAGCCTGATACGGGACGTATTTAGCAAGCCGACGTATTCGTGAGATTTAGGATAATATCTTTAATATTTTTAGTTTGGTATTTTTATTGTTAGGATAATTACTTTTTTAATGTTTAGGAAGGTTCTAGACTTTAGGGTTTTATGCTCTCTTGCTATAAATAGCTGATTCCATATCATTGTAAGGCAACTGCGGCTCGCCATTGTTATCAAGTTGATGAATATTGATTCAGTTTGGTTAAACACCATTGCTATCTACTTATCTTTCTTTTAACTCTTAGATTAGAGTATTATCATTCGTCTAACTCTTGGATTAGAATTCTTGGCTCCTGGATTGGAGTTGTTCTATCTTACTTTGGAGTGGATTCTCCCGTCGTTACGTCTTTGTTTTTATAGCTTCCGCTTATGCCGTATCACATTATGATTTCTTCTCTTTTAAACAAAAGTTAGCACTATGTACTATGAAACATAGTTGGTAACCATCATCGGCTGTTTACTAGTACTATTTTTCTAATTATTTATTTATTAAACGGTTAATTACCAAATTGGTAGATGGTGGTTCTATACATGCCAAAATACACTGATTTTTAGAGCTCTATAATAAGAATATGCTCCAAAAAAAATTAGCTTCAAATTCGTTGCCATTTCGGAGTTATAAAAAACCGGCGACACAATAACATTGGTATGGTTTTAACCATGTCATTTCATAGGATTCTTCCTCTTATACTATTTGTTTTTTTGTTTCATTTTATTCTTTCTCACTTGTTTATTGTTTCTTTATATTATGTATCTTTATCTTGTACAGTAGTTGTAGATGTGTCAGTCGATTGGCCAAATGAATGCCTTAGCAATATTATTAAACCGGCGCTGCTATTCAGCGCCCGCTTTTTTCAGCGCCCAAATCTCCGCCCGCCATCCTCACCACACATCTTCTCTTCTCTCCATCTTGTCCACACATCTTTTTTCTTTTCTTCTTCTCTTTTTTTCTCTTTCCTCCATCTTGTCCGCTCATCTTTCTTCTCTTTTCTTCTGGCGCTGACACGCAGCGGGAGGAGCCCGGGCGCTGAAAAACCCGGGCGGAGAATAGCATTTCCGAAAATAATTTGACTGGAAATTTGTGTAAAGTAGTACTTATATGGGAAGATGGGGTTAGTCCAAAATCCAAATTGACTAAAATCCTTTTATGCCTTTCCCCCTGTCTTATGCTTTTCAGACTACAAAGTCCCTAATTTGTTTGGGTAACCTCAATTTTATACTACATATAAACACACCTCAGTAAAGAAAAAAATATTGGTTCCAACTCTATACCCTTTGATCCTCTCTCTCCTTTGCCATTTCCTTGAGCCAAGTTAAAAATAAAACTGGTTACGGCACAGATGACAAACTTGCCCTTCAAAACCACTCCAGCAAAGGGTAACAAATTTAACCACAGGCACACAGATTGTTTTCACTGGATTTTTCTTTTTTTGTAGATTTAGTTCTACTTCGATTTGCATATCAACTCGGGAAAAATTGATTTAATCGTATGCATATGAGTCTCTGTATGCATATGAATCCCTCTGGTACAGCGATACAATCATAATCTATTGTATTTTAAAGTGAGTTTGATTTTTTTTTTCTTTCCCTATACTGGAAATCACGAAAAATAAATAATACAAGTGTCTGGATTCTAAACCTGGCAAATTTGGGGGCAAGCCCAAATTTAATGGGGGCGAGCACTACTTCAAATATCCCACCCCAGTTTATAAGGGGTGCTAAAATTGTGTGCAAATACTAAAATGTCCCTGATATTTAATTTTAAATACCAAATTAATCTTAATCAAAAATTAAAACTCAAAAATCAAAAACCTCTAATACCCTCCTCTACTACTTATCCTTCACAACCAAAAAAAAAACCCAACCTTTCCAAAACAAAAACCGTGACGACCTAATTTTTTTTTTTGAATTCAATTAATCGTGGTAATCGACGATTCGAGTTTTTTCATCGCCGATTCAATTCTTCAATACGCTACAAAGATGACCAAAGAAAAACCAAAACTCCTCATTCGTTTGAAGGGGAAATCGATTGATGAAACAATTTCAAAATCCACCTCAACCGAAAAAGAAATTGTTGAAGAAGAACCGGAAGAACGGGATAAAAACGAGGAAGAAATGGCAAGATTGAGAAGGTAAGTTACTTGAATCACCCCTTACGTAACTTTTAGTATGTTTTAGATGGATTTTAGGGTGAAAGAACTCAATTTTTCGCACTCACAGTAGAAAACTCGTCAAGCTTGTGCCATCGAGCTTGACGAGTTTTCAGTTTCAGGGAAAAAATTATGAACACTCGTCAAGCTTATTTCAAAAAGCTTGACGAGATTTCTTCTGCAACTTAGACTATTTCCTTTGCATGCGAACACTCGTCATAGTATTCATCGTTTCCTTGACGATTTGAGCCTTGTGAATTTTTGGAGAAGAAGGGTGCACATGAAATCGTCAAGTAATGTGCGAAAAGCATGACGAGTTTGGTCCTCTCAAAACATGCTCACTGTCCAAATTTTGCCAAAAATCGGAAAGCTTTTTGGATTAGCTTGACGATATAGTTTTGCATTTCGTTCCACTCGTCATAGTTAGTGTTATTTTCTTGACGATTCAAACCTTGGGAAAAATTGGTGGAATAAGGTGAATTCATGTCGTCAAGATAGGCTGGAATACCTTGACGATTTTGCTCCTCCCAAAACATGCTCACTGTCCCAATTTTAGGACAACTCGTCATGATTTTGGGCATCAAACCTTGACGAGATTTTCTGTTTCACTTGTGAATCGTCAAGTATTTCCCAAAACCTTGACGATTTACATCATAAATTTTTAAATCGTCGCATTATGATGTATAACCTTGACGAGTTTGTTGTTAATAAATGTTTTTAATCTTTGTGTTGTTAGGTTGAAAGAGATGAAGAAGATCAAACTCCCCCTTGACACTCCCCCATCAGAACCTCGCAGAACAAAGTATTTGGGAGCGGGAAATTTTCGTGGTCTTACCACACAAGATGTAGCGGCTTTATCCTCAATGCCGTGTCCCACTCCTTCTTCTATCCCCGAACCCGGTGGCAACCATCATAACGGTGATGATGATGTTGAACTCGACCAAAATGAACATGGCAATGATGTTGAGGATGAAGGTGACAAGGAAGGTGAGGATGAAGGCACCAAAGAGGGTGAAGAAGATGAAGCCACCAAAGAGGGTGAAGAAGATGAAGCCACCAAAGAGGGTGAAGTAGTTGAACACCCTAAAGATAATGTGGGAAATGAGGGTGTCGTTGAGGGCAAGGGAAAGGTGAAGAAGAAACCGAGGGATAGAGCTGCGCACCTTCCCGCACCACACCTCACAATAGAGGGAGGACCTCATGGGTTACCTGCGGATGGTGGACAAGTTCTCTTTGGTTACAAGGATTCGTGGGCTTGTACCATCTACTCCACCTTGGTAATGTTAATGTCAACTTCTTTTGTGTTTCATTGTGATGATATCTTAGGTTAGATGTTAATATATCTCATTACGTTTTCATCTTTCAGGATCATACGAACGCCACACGTCTTCTTAGGCGCCAAACTAATTATTTTAATATGAGGAAGTGGGAGGTGAATGAGTGACATGTTAGATTAACATACACAAAATTTCGTTAGCAAATTTTAAGAAACTAGATAACTACTCACCTTGAATTTGCGAGAAGATTGAGGGTAGTGTTCGTTAACGATTTCCACAATCTTGTTATACCCGATGATATCCCTTTTGATACGTTCGAAGCGGAAAGCAAGATGTGTCCATTTGCGCCGGTTATAATTGCCGTAGTGTTGTTCTAAGAATTCCTTAACCCTCTTCCAAAACATAGAGTAGATTTCATATAGTCTTTCAATGAATGCCCTAACGAATGATTTGACAAGCTCTACATCCTCGCTCTCTTCCCATACTCCATCACCATATCCGGCCATTTCTTACCTTCAAATGAACAAGAAACTTGTTTTGGTATTTTGGAACAATGAGAAGAAAAGAAGTTTGAGGTAAGTTGTGTTGGAGATGAGTTTCTTTTTATAGAACAAGACCCCAACGGTCAAATTTTTTGAAAATTACAAACTGAGTCGTCACGGTAGTATGTTAAACCATGACGATAAGTTCACAGTTACAGTGTATACATATTTTCTTCAGTGTCGACACAGTTTAGGCATAAACCATGCCGATTTACCATATAGGTTCAAAACCCGCAAAATGTTGGGACATAAGGGAGCTCACTTCATAAGCACAATTCACAAAACATATTACCCCTCTCTAGTATTCAAAAAGTGGTTAACAACGATTGCATAATAAGCTAGTAAGCCAAGTCTTCATCATCAAATAACACTTCCTTAACGAACTTAGGAGCTTTTTTCTTTAGCTTTGTATTGTGCTCCTTATAACAGTACTCGCTATCTCCATTACGCTCATCCCAAACGTAAACAAATTCTCTGAGCTGTAATTAGCACAAATTAAGTTAGTGCGCATGTGTATAACTAGTGATGAAATACTATCCCGAAAGCATGTCGAGCTACTCACCACGTCCTCCGGCGTATCACCGTCCTCCTGTGTCTCTTGGACCATATTAAGGACTATATAATGCTCACGGATATGCGACTTTATGTGGGCGAATCTATTAGCCAACTGAACCCAATTGCGACGTCTAGTATTCGAGGTGCGTCCTTTGTATATTTGCTTCACTCTCTTCCAAAACATTGAATATTTTTCTTTGGGTCGTTCATGATAGATAGGAATGAAGCTCTTCACAAGATCCATATCCTCATCCTTATCCCATGGGCAATTACTTCTTTTTTGGTTAGCTCCTTTGAAACCGTGGTGATGGATGTGACGGATTATCACTCCATCGTCATCACCAGAGTCCTGCAAACCAAACAATTGTTGGAAATTTAACATAAAAAATCGTCATAGGTTTGATATCTGCATGACGATTTAGTCATAAGTAGGGTTGTGTCGTCATATGTTATACGACCACCTTGACGAGTTACTGAGTTTTTCAACCAGATCAATGGATTTCTCTTACCCAGATTCGTCAAGATTTTACCTAAAACCTCGACGACTTACCGAAGAAAATAG
>JAJJMA010293877.1:0-35454 GCA_023529015.1 Papaver nudicaule
GACAAAGAGCACAGGAGTGGCCATGATCTACCGGAGGCGCGGAAATTTCCAATCAAGGTAACAAGAAGTTTATAAATTGGCATATTCTGCGGTTTTTATCTTTTGCTCTAAAAAAGAAGTAATAAGTTTTAAATGACTATGCGTGGTGCTCGTCTTAGTGGTGGGATAAGATGGTCACGGATCTGAATGTGAACACATTTCGAGATACTTGCAACCATAAGAGTTCTCACTTGCGGAACTGAACAGAATCTGCTGAGTTATGTTCATTATGGCAGAACAAAATACAAAATTCAGAGTGGTATCCTTTATAAGAATCATCGATTTGTTTCATCGATGATTGGTTTCATGTTCGTTGACAGTTTCTTTGGGTTGTTAGTTTTCTACGTAAGGTATTTGTATTCCAACTTGGTCACTTGAATATGTTTGAGGTTACTTTGAAGTTGTTGTTTGTACGTATGCAGCAAATTGCTATAGTTTCCTTGTATATTTGGCTTGTTAATTGTTGTTTGTAAACTAGAGGATAGTGGCTTGTTAATTCTAGAACCAGCTACTCAAGTTGGCACAACAAATCTGAGCCATCTTGGCAAGTTGGCACCTGAGTCTGGTGTCCAGGACCCTAACCTGTCAGAATTCTTGAACCAACTACTCAAGCTGGCATAAGAACTCGGAGCCATCTTGGCAAGTTGGCACCGGAAATCTAAGCCATCTTGACAAGTTGGCACTAGAGTCTAGTGTCCACAAGCCTAACTTGGCAGAGTTCCAGAAGAAATCTGAGCCATCTTGGCAAGTTGGAACTACAGTCTAGTGTCCACGAGCTTAACCTGGAAGAATTACAGAACCAACTACCCAAGTTGGCACATGAAATCTAAGCCATCTTGGCAAGTTGGCATCTGAGTTTGGTGTCCAGGAGCCTAGACTGTCAGAATTATTAAACCAACTCCTCAAGTTGGCACAAGAAATCTGGCCATCTTGTTAAGTTGGCACTAGAAATCTGGCAATTATAAATGAGAACTCTAAACCCCTTTTACCAAGTGAATAACATCTATATTAACATCACCTGCTAAAAACCTTCATTTGTCACCAACAAAACATATAGAACTCAATCAAGTAATCAAACTATCCAATCTATTATTGTTTTCACTTTAGACATGTAGCTTGTTTTCAGTCAACCATGTTTCAAAGAAGCAGCTAACAACCACAAGAACCTACATTCTAAACTCTTTAGAAGGCATGCACAATTCACTACCTGGATCATCTAAATACTCCATTATATGGTAGATATATGTTCTACTCTCATGATATATACAATTCCAGCAATTAAAACCAAACAAAAAAAAACACCGTCCATCTACATTTATCATTAATCATTCTTACAAAATCAAAGAGTAACAAACTATCTTCATTCACAGGGATCCAAACACTTACCAATATCATATCACCACCGCCATCACCACATTCCACCACCGCCACCACCTCACACATCCCACCACCATATTCCACCACCACCATATTTCACCACCGCCAAATGTGAGATGGCACCGAAATGTGAAGCCAACTAGCCAAGATGGCACCAGAATGTGAAGCCAACTAGTCGAGTTGGCAATAACCATGAAGCCAGCTAGGCAACTAGTCAAATGTGAAGCCAAATAGTCGAGATGGCACAAAAATGTGAAGCCAACTAGTCGAGATGGCACAAAAATGTGAAGCTAACTAGTCAGGATGGCACCGAAATGTGAAGCCAACTAGCCAAGATGGCACATGAAAGTGAAGCCAACTAGCCAAGATGGCACTTATAGCTGAAGCTAACTTACCTAGTTGGTACCGAAACTGTCCTTTCAATCTGTATCGAGTGAACCTTGCGTGAATCGAACACGCATCTTCTGACATGGAGTCAGCTGTGCTACCATTGCACCAGAGATTCTTTGTATTGAGCATTTAGTGAAAGTATGAGCTAAACATCTTACATATAGAGAACCAGAAGATGAAAAGAAGACATATAGTAGCCATGGCAATGAACTAAAACTTTCATTTAGCTAAGCAAACATGCATCTGAACTAAAATAGCATTGTCACAAATATAAACATACTCAAAGGGATAATAACCAAAGTATTCTTTCAATTCTGGACTAATATAACACAAAAGGGTTAAATATAGATGCAGAAAGCCTTCGCCTTTCTTAAAAGTAGCAATTTTGCGCATTAACCCAAAGGTAGAAAATACCTATATAAAAGGATGCAAATTTGGTATACTAATATGTGTATCCTATAACTCAAGTTGAGGCAAAATTACCTCGTCATACACATGTTCGAGCTGCTCTTTCGCATGAGGAATGTTGTTAGAACACCACTGTTTAATCGCAAAGATGTTGTCTGGACATAGACATAATTACCAAAGCATATAGTTTATTTGTGTTCATATCCAAATACTGGCAGTGTAGGATGATTAAAAAAACAAAATAAAAGGAATTTGAGTAAACCTGTCCATCTATTGGATGCTGCATGGGAGACCACAGTTACATATTCCGCCAACGTTATCTAGAAGATACAAATGAGAATACCGAACGAGTTTCATATTTTGATAGAAGAAACAATATGACGATGCAGAACTAATATCTAGAAAGCATAAACTCTCATGCTAAAACAAATGGATTCAGTAAGAAATTTATTAACTCATTGCTTCCAGTGCGACTGAATCATTGTCAGCAAAGTTCCCCATCTCATTCTACACAATCCACGACAGGTTACAGTTAGACACTTGCAAATATACATAATGAAAAACAAAAACTAGTTTCAAAAAGATAAGCAAACTAGAATACATGATTGTAGAACTACCACCACAACAACCATGACCACCATCCCACATATAGAGAGTCTGGCTGAACTTAGGTACTGTATGCATAATTCTCACTTCAAAAACTCATGTGAAACTAAGCTTGCAGAAAATCTTGTATCTATCTCATCTAACAATTTTATATAACTCATAAGTTACTATTCAAAAAGGTACAAAAACCAAATAAAATCCATGCCCTTCAAAATCAAACTTAAAAACTAAGCAAGGTTCAGAACGCCTCTTCAGTCGCAAATTAAGAGAAAACAAAACTTAAAACATAAACAAGGTTCTAGAACGCCTCTTAAGCCGCATACAAAACTAATTCAATAGGAAATTGCATCATCTCAATTTCACCACCATCAACAAAAACTTAAACACGATAATTGATCATTTCAAATTCACAAAAATGCAACATAGATTATGTAATTTACCTCGTAATAATTGTGTAACTCTAGTCCACCAACACTACCATCATCAACCAATTTTTTATCATCATCAGATTTCCGTCGCCATCATCTTAGTTTTATAAAAAATCAGATCTAAATAAAATCAGATCTGATTTTATAAAAAATCAGATCTAAACAATCGGCGTTATCTAAATATGTATAAAATGTGTTGTATTAGGTGGTACTGGTGGTGGAGGTTTACGAGGAAGGTGTTGGTGTTGGCGCTGGTGGTGGAATTGGTGGAGGCGGTGATGGATCATTGTTGGTGGAGGCGGTGGAGATGGTGATCGCAGAGTCTGGTTTAGTTTTATTTTATTTTGGGTTTCTTCCGATCGAAGATTAGAAGAAGACAAGAAGTAGAAGGCAAAGGTTAAAATATGAATTATAAAAAGATCGTTTGTGTCGAGGACTTTACTTTTATCCCTCAAGGATATTTGTGTTGGGTCATCAGATTGAGGGACTTTTTTTCAATTTCGCTTTTCGATTCACTCAAAATGTACCACCATTCATTCAAATATAAACCATTAAATGTAACAGCATTCAAACACTTAAACCAGTGCAAGATCTTTCACAACCTTGAATGATTCCTGAAACACATTGTTTCCACAAAAATAGAAGAACACAAACACATTGTTTCCACAAAAAAATAACATTGTACACTGATAAGAGCATATGTTGCGCACATTACCAAAACACAAGTGACGGCAGCAGATATGATCTGAGCAATAATGTCTTTGGTGGTGAAAAGAACAAAAAAGCGGTACTTGGCTCTGCACAACGCATTTATCTTTAATCATTTGTCTATACAATTATCGACATGGAAGAAATGGGCACAGGGAAGTTCCCTCAGTCCTTCGTTATCTGCATACTTTGCTACGCAAATGCAACATACCTACACGCAAGAAAAAAAGAGAGAAAAATCAGCACTAGGACTACTAGCCTAATTTCAAGTAAGATGGGTACTAAGAGTTTTACAGATGTAAATTATATTCATAACATTTGGGATTGTTACAATTTGCAACACTATTGGACAGGAACCACTCTCATCATCTCAAATTGAGTTCTTTTAGATCACTTGAGCACCTCCTGAAATCACAACTAGCTAGTACACCAAACTAAGGCATGTTTTGCATGAGGTTACATTAAGATCCTTACCGAGCATCAACGTGTATTATAGTAATTTACTCATAATAAAACATAAATCAGTAGTTTTGGAGACTTAAGTCATTATAGTCAACTGTTAACTATCCACCTCTAGCTCTAAAACAAGGATTATTGCGCGGACCAGGATATGACAATTAAAACAAGATAACAATCATTTGGATAGTTATAGTTTGGCGAAACTGAAACTTAGTGACCCTAAAACCGTACACCTAAAATATTCAAAGAGCACTTACTGCATCTTCCCCAGAGATGATACGCTCCTTTTCAGTTCCAGCTGCTAAGGTCCCACCACCATCTTAAATTCCTTCTGAACTGGTGTCTCGATCATCTCCATTTCCATTCTTCTTCATTTTGAACTTGTATGTTGGTAAAACATTAATGGTTTCCGCGGCAGCTCCTCTTGTATGATTCAGATCTTCACCAGAATAAATATTATACAAGGCAAGCAGCAACAGATTGTTGCACACAAAATGAAAGGCATGGCGTACCCAATACAGCTAAAGGTAGAAACACTATACACAACTTGTAGGAAAACAAAGACCACAACACAAGAACCATCAACTCTTTATACAAAGTGCTTCATGGCAAATGCTAAACTGAAACTTCAAAAGATTAAACAGATTCATTTGCCTACTTCAAATTTAAAAGAAAGAAAGAAAGGTGTGATATTTATAAAATGGATTTAATTAGAAACGTTCGGCAGCTAAAAGAGCACTGGCTAGTTCTTATACACAAGGATTGCAGTATATTTTCTGTATATGAATCTCATTAGACATTGTATCATCATCATAACCCACATGAACCCACATCGACATTGCTTACATACCATCAAAATCAAAAGAAATTAGCCCCTAAATTTGCGTTGCTACTACCTATCCCACCCAAGAACTATCCCCCACTTTCCCCGCCTATGTTGTCATTCGTAAAGGTAAAGAATGGGCCAATTATTATATAACACATATGCGGGGGATGCACGGAACAGTGAGATGCAGGGGAAAATTAGCATTTCAACTAAAGAGTTTGCTAATAATAAGAAATCCATCTAGAGCCTCAACATTTTCTATCTAATGTGATACAGACATAACCTTTGCTAATAAATGTGGCAATGCCACTTTTTATTCAAAAGTTCGTCAAGTGGAAAACTATTGAAATCAAAGAAAACATCACACAAGAGATGGTGATGTTTCATTGCTGTCGTTCCCCCTATACAACAACATACACACAAACCATTTGAGATCTCATCCACTATATCTTTATCTTATGAAATCAAAGAAAACATCACAAAAGAAAGGAAGAAGATGCGATCTATACCTGAAAAACCAATGTCATAACCAAACATAAGACCTCCAAATGCAGCAATCAACCAACAAAAAACCATAAAAGGTTTGAGTAGAAACTCTTCCAAGCAGTGCCACCCATGTTTTCCTAATCTACTCTACTCTAATCCTTAGATTAAAATGCAGATTGGATAAGATCAGAATAGAATAATTAAATCATCCATCTCCAAAACTTCTTCCTCCTCTATAATCCTCCTCCACCACCACCACATTTATAATACTTCTGAGAAGTAACAACCCCCCACTATAATCCACCACCACCAGCTCTAGCCTTAGAAGAACTTCCTCCTAAACAACTACCAACAGAAGAAACCCACATTAACAATTTCCATATCTTTCAAAGCACCATCAACTCGATCTCCAACGGAATTGCTTTCTCTGGATCTTTATCCACCAACTAATAAACCATCAAAAATATCCAAATCAGATAAACCCAATCAATGATTTGATAAATACGCAGGCACTAAAATTGAATCAAAATGAAGAAAAGGGGGTTTGTATTTTTAATTACCTGAACGTTTTTGGCACGAACTAAGGAGTATCACCAATTAAAACTAGACTGATTTCTAGGTATTCATTTTTTTTATTTTAATTTTGGGGGTTTTAGTAATCAGAGACTAATTTCATCAACAAAAAGTTGAACAAAATTATTCTCAAAACCCACAAAATTAAAATAAAACACTAACCAACAGATCGAACTCCTACACAAACCAATTAAAAAGAAACTCATGAACATAACTATCAATCTTATTCGAATTTCTGATACTACAAGAATTTAACCAAGAATCGGAGAGGAAATCTCATCTGGAAAAAATAATTCATTGTTTGGTTTACTCTCTGTGTATAAAGAATTTTTGGTTTATGTCTGGGTTTTCTTCAGGAGGATGAGAGGAAGAGCGCCGCTGATGAAAGGAAACTGAAAAGAAGAGAACAGTATGGGGATAGATTAGGTTAGACAGAATCCGCACTTTGGGCGAGGTGTTTGGGAGTGATAAAACACAATCCGATGATAATGATTTATGACCGTTAGATTGAAATCTGAACAATCTCATTGGTTAAAGCACAGCCTACGGATTCATAAAACTAAACAAGGGTTGCTGACCATTAGATTAGTTCATTTGGACGGTATAGAATTGTTCTTTTGGGTCATACAGATTGAGAAGCATTTGTGCTTCTTCTGTGTTTCTTTTGTGCTTCTTTTGTGTTTCTTTTATGCTTCTCTTCTGTTCACAGGTGTCGATCTGAACTTCAAATGTGGTAGAACAACATACTAACTATCAATCTCAAAGCTCCGGGTGGTTTCTAACTTCAAATTTAGCAGAATTCATCATGGAAAATGGTAAATATGGAGCTCAGGTGTTGATTCGAACTTCAAATGTGGTAGAATGACATACAAACTATCAACCGTGAAGCTCCGAGTTAGTTCAAACTTCAAATTTAGCAAACTCCATTATATTTTTTTTTTGTCATTCAATTAATTTTTGAGAAAAATTAAAAAACATTGCAGCTATATATAGACACCCTGTAACAGCTTAGGGTGCCTAATAGCTAGTAGACTAGAAGATGTACATTTGACTCTACTATCTACCTAAGACTGAAAAGATAAACAATAAGCACAACAATCTTGTAATGAAACCTAACTAAAAATACAAAGGCATGAAGACATGCAACATAAAAATAATACTAGCTAAAAAGAAACTTGCCGCTTCTTCTTATCTTATGCAATTACGCGATATGTGTTCGTCCTCCGAAGTTGAAACTCCGAAGTGATCCAAATATTCCTGTTGTAATGCAGTTAAAGGTGGTTCTTCCACTTCAGGAGGAAGAGGAGCTGCTTGTTTTCTGTTAGCTTTGAAGCGCTTTGAAGCAAACTCCATTATAGAAACTGGTAAATATGGAGCTCAGGTGTCTGTTGGAGCTTCAAGTATGGTAGAAAGACATACGAACTATCAATCTCGAAGCTCCGAGTGAGTTCTAACCTCAAATTTATCAGAATCCATCATGAAAACTGATAAATATGGAGTTCAGGTGTCGAATCGAGCTTCGAATGTGGTAGAACGACATATGAACTATCAATCTCGAAGCTCCTAGTGACTTCTAACTTCAATTTTATTAGAATCCATCATGGAAACTGATTAATATGGAGTTCAGGTGTCGATTCGAGCTTCGAATGTGGTAGAACGACATACGAACTATCAAGATCGAAGCTCTGAGCTGCTTCTAACCTCAAATTTATCAGAATCCATCATGGAAACTGATAAATATGGAGTTCAGGTGTCGATTCAAGCTTCGAATGTGGTAAAACAACAAATGAACTATCAAGATCGAAGCTCCGAGTGACTTCTAACCCAAATTATCAGAATCCATCATGGAAACTGGTAAATATGGAGCTCAGGTGTCGATTCGAGCTTCAATTGTGGTAGAACGATATACGAACTGTCAATCTCGAAGCTCCGAGTGAGTTCTAACTTCAAATTTATCAGAATCCATCATGGAAACTGATATATATGGAGCTCAGAGTCGATTCGAGCTTCGAATGTGGTAGAACGACATACGGACTATGAAGATCGAAGCTCCGAGTGACTTCTAACTTAAAATTTATCAGAATCCATCATGGAAATTGGTAAATATGGAGCTCAGGTGTCGATTCGAGCTTCAATTGTGGTAGAACGACATACGAACTGTCAATCTCGAAGCTCCGAGTGAGTTCTAACTTTAAATTTAGCATAATACATCATGGAAACTTGTAAATATGGAGCTCAGGTGTCAATTCGAGCTTCAAATGTGGTAGAACGACATAAGAACTATCAATCTCGAAGCTTCGAGTAAATTCTAACCACAAATTTAGCAGAATACATCATGGAAACTGATAAATATGGAGTTCAGGTGTCGATTCGATCTTCGAATGTGGTAGAACGACATATGAACTATCAAGATCGAAGCTCCGAGTGACTTCTAACCTAAAATTTATCAGAATGCGTCATGGAAACTGATAAATGGAGCTCAGGGGTCGATTCGAGTTTCGAATGTGGTTGAATGACATACGAACTATCAAGATCGAAGCTCCGAGTGACTTCTAACCTAAAATTTATCAAAATACATCACTAAAATTGGTAAATATGGAGCTTAGTTGTCGATTCGAGCTTTGAATGTGGTAGAACGACATACCAACTATCAAGCTCGAAGCTCTGAGTGACTTCTAACCTCAAATTTATCAGAATCCATCATGGAAACTGATATATATGGAGCTCAGGTGTCGACTCGAGCTTCGAATGTGGTAGAACGACATACGAACTATGAAGATCGAAGCTCCGAGTGACTTCTAACCTAAAATTTATCAGAATCCATCATGGAAATTGGTAAATATGGAGTTCAGGTGTCGATTCGAGCTTCGAATGTGGTAGAACGACTTACGAACTATCAAGATCGAAGCTCCGAATGACTTCTAACCTAAAATTTATCAGAATTCATCAGGTGTCGATTCGAGCTTCGAATGTGGTGAAACGATATACGAACTATTAAGATCGAAGCTCCGAGTGACTTTTATCCTAAAATTTATCAGAATCCATCATGGAAACTGGTAAATATGGAGCAGAATTGAGAAATTTTAGCATAAGTGAGAAAATTTTGCTTAATTGGGAAAATCTTGCAGAAGTGAGAAAATTTTGCAGAAGTGAAATTTTTTTAGCAGAATTGAGAAAATTTTGCAGAAGTGAAAAAAATATAACAATTTTTTTCTTAAATTTTTTCTATTATTTTATAATTTTTTTAAGTAAATCATTACATTTTATCATTGACGACTCTTAATAAGAGTTGTCGTAGATGTTTGATCATTGACGACTCCTAATAAGAGTTGACTTAGAACACCAAACACCGAACACCAAGCACCGAACACCAAACACCGAACACGATCATTGACGACTCTTAATAAGAGTTGTCGTAGATGTTTTTTTAATCTTCCATCACGACCATCCATTTCAATCTCTAACCGTCCATTCCATTTTTCTTACATATACAAGTAGATGTAAATTATAAGCAGATATGTAAATGTGGAAGGATGGTTGGAATCCCAGGCTTGGATAGAGGGGGCTCAAGTTCGACTCACCTGAGCCTCATTTTTTTTCAAAATCAATTTTTCTTTTGACAACTCTTACAAAGGTTGTGAATAGTGATGACCAAAAAAAAACACACAAGACTATCAATATTGTGAATTTGGAAGGATGGTTGATGACTTGATCTAACACATAGATGGCTTGGGTTCGAATCTCTCCAACAACAATTTTTGAAATGATTTTTTTTTTATCTTTAATAACATCTATTTGTGTTGTTATACAGTTACTCACTACCTTTACGGTATGAGTTGTTAAAGTCGAAGGGTGATCACTAGTCTTGGTAACTCTTTTCACCCAAAAAGTTGTGGTTTTGATTCTCCTCACTACTCTTTGGTCCTAAGAGTTGGACGTTTTGATCTTTAACAACCTTTTCTTTGAAAATAGTTGTCAAAGATGCCACCTTTAACAACCTTTAGGATACGAGTTGTAGATCTACAGTTGTAGATTACTATTTTTCCCGTAGTATATAAGCTCAAGTAGCTAGGCAAGAAATAAAAAAAATCCCTCTCCAATGCAGACGAGTTTCCTAGTTAATATAATAGTCGACCCGTAAAATAAAAATGTGGTAAATGTTTGCCCTCAGCCCACTTGTTGTCGGAAAAAAAGGCTTGTTGATTTTTAGGCTCTGGCCAGTTAAAATAAAATGACAAACGTATAGCTGATGCAGCACCATTTGTCTTTATCTCCTGTCTAATTTTGGGTGGGTAGGAACAACAAATAGAAAATTGATTACAGTAAAGATATGACTACATTGAACCCTTTATATAGAGAGAACTCATTTTATAGAACCAACCAATTCAACAATCATAATCTTGAGTTCTTCAGAAAATTTCTTAATTTACATTTGCTGTAAAGAGAGATCAGGGAAAATGAAAGCTTTTTTTTTTTTTTTCTGGAAAAATTAACGACTTTAGCAAGTGATGAAATAGGTTTGCTAACTGGAGTTGATGATGAAGTACGTCAGCTTCAAAACAATCTCCGGTGGATGTCTGAATCCATAAAATCTGCAGACGAAAAACGTAGATCAGCTCCACTGATGAGTGTTTGGGTTCGGCAAATTCGTGAAGTAGCTTTTGATGCGGAAGATGTCATTGATGAGTTCTTAGTCAAATTACATCTCCAGCGACTAGAACAACAACTTAAGAAGAAACGAACTGTTGGATCTCACATCAAAGGATCCCTGAAAAGTGTTTTTTCTACCACCAAACAGTTACCACTTCGACATGAGCTTGGTGTTCAGATCAGGGTGATCAATGATAGGGTGCAGAAGTTGTCAACCACCAAGGACATGTACATTCATCCGTTAGAAAAAGGAGAAACTTTTCTTGGTGGAGTTGGCGCATCTGCAAGCAATATCTCCTCAACACTTTCTTTGCAAGAGAAGATTAAGTTAAGACGAGCTGCAATTGCCACAGAGGAATATCGGGATGCGGCCAACATCCATGAGAATAGCGCGAGGCTGATCACAGACTCATTGATGGGAAATGAAGGTAACGGTGATCAAAAGAGACTCCGCATAATTTCAATCGTAGGGATGGGTGGAGTGGGTAAGACTACTCTGGCTAAGAGGGTTTATTATAATGACATTCTTATGCAAAATTTTGAAACTTTTGCTTTTATTTATGTATCACAAACTTATACTGTGAACGACCTCTTAAGGAGCCTTATGAAGCAGTTCTCTGCTGTCGCTAAGGATGAAGAGGTGTCTTGTTCGAGGCTTTATAATTATTTGCATGGGAGAAAGTACTTGATAGTGTTGGATGACATCTGGAACACAGATGCTTGGGATGGCTTAAAAAGTGCTTTCCCGGATGAAATGAACGGAAGCAGAGTACTTCTCACCACCCGCCACAAACATGTAGCTCGGTATGCTGATCCCTCGTGTAGCAGTAACATCCACGAATTGGGTGTGATCACTAAGAACGAGAGTTGGGAGCTCTTTCTGAAGAAAACATTTCCATCAAGCAGCATCAGAGGTACTAGTCAAAAACTTGTGTGTCCAAAAGAATTGGAGTACTTGGGAAAACAGATGGTGGAGAAGTGTCACGGATTGCCTCTCGCAATTGTGGTGTTAGGAAGTCTCCTATCCAGCAAAGAAAGGTCAGAGCATGAATGGTCTCGGGTAAACAACAGCGTAAATTGGCATCTGAGCCAAAGTGAAGATCATGCCTATAAATGTTCGGGGATTCTAGCCTTGAGTTATTATGACTTGCCCTATTTCTTGAAGCCGTGCTTTCTTTATATGAGCCTTTTTCCTGAAGATCATGAGATCCGTGCCACAAAGTTGTTTCAGTACTGGATCGCAGAAGGATTTGTTCAGAGGAGAGGTCAACAAACTCTAGAAGATGTCGCGGAGGAGTACTTGGAAGAATTAACAAGTAGAAGCTTGATCCAGGTTGACAGATTGAGATGTGATGGACGTGTGAAAACATGTCGCATCCATGATTTACTTCGTGATCTCGCTATTGCAGAATCTAAAGAAGATCAGTTTTCTAAAATTTGCAGTGGAGTTCAAGAATTTTATCTCGATCGAAGCAATGTTCGCCGAGTTGCGGTTTATAGTACTGCTGATGATTCCCAGAATGAGCATGACTTCACTGAATTTCATCACGTTATAACAGTTCGTTCTTTGATGTGCAACGATCTACAATTTATGCAGCATAATTACCTAAATTCATTGTTTGGATGTTTCAAATTATTAAGGGTGCTTGAATTCAGTGGCTCCACTGGGATTTCTACTGGACGATATCCTTCACTACCAAAGGAGCTAGGAGAACTCGTCCATTTGAGGTATTTAAGCTTAGAAGATACTAAACTGGAAAGACTGAATACAAGTTACCTAAGGAAGCTTGTCAATCTACAAGTCCTTAACTTAAATCGCTGTGGTACTACACTCACAACGGATGATAAGATTGGGAGCTTGCACCAATTGAGACATTTATATCTTGGTGGCCTTAGCCACATTATATCTAGTTCATCTACTGCTTTTAATCATCTGGGGATTGGTAATCTTACAATTCTCCAGTCACTTCGCATTGAGGCCGAGGATTGGATACATGGCGGTGGGTTGGCAAATCTGAGAGTCCTTAAAAAGTTGAGGATATATGGGTGTTTAAGTGCACATTCAACTGAGATATCCGATGCCATTGGCCAATTAGTTGGTCTTAAATCACTGATGCTGCAATCGCAAACCTCTCATGGAGTACCGCTGACATCTATCAGCTTTGCAAGCCATATGCATCTCCAAAATCTACTTCTGAAAGGGGAGCTTCGTGGGTGGACAGGAACTATCTCATTCCCACCAAACCTTACAAAGCTGATATTGGAGGAGTCGCGTATTGTCACAGACCCAATGGTGATTTTAGAAAAGCTGCCAAAGTTAACATTTTTACATCTAGGATTCAATTCTTATGTTGGCAAGGAAATGGTTTGCTCAGAAGGAGGGTTTCTCAGTCTTCAAACCTTGATGCTTGTTTCTTTGGAGAATGTACAGCAGTGGATAGTAAAAGAGGGAGCATTGGGAAAACTTGCATATCTGGAGATTCTTCTGTGTGGGAAAATGGCAAGGTTTCCGGTGAAACAGCTGATTTCACTCCAAAAGTTAACAGTAAATGGCACTCACTACACATCCAATCAATGGTTAGAAGCGCCTGAATTTCTTGACAAACAATAAAGCTCATGAATTTCTTGTGGATCCTAAAGGGAGGTTTTAAGATCCAACTCTACTCTACTCTTCTCTTCAGTCTGTATTACAAAGTGATAGATAAAAGGTTGCATTTCCAAGGTGTTGTTACCGAACACGATTCTTGTCTGGTTCTTCCCAGACTTCATCCTTGTCATTAGCACCACCAAATCTGAAAAAGAATGAATAAGAAAAACAATGACCCAAAGAGATTAATTGAGGAAAATGATGAGGAGAAGATGAGGAAGATGTAAGTCCTGAGATGATGACAAACAGACTGATGAATTGGGTTCAGGGTTCAATAACACATTCTCTGACATTCAGGAAAACACCCCCACAAACAGTTTCAATTTCATAGATTTTTGGGGGTATTCTGATTTTGGGTCTGGATAATGCAAACACCTGTGCTTCTTTCAGGTAATTTTTGACTACTTTTTTCAAGGGTTGGTTTTCCTTAGGGTTGGATCTTGTTTATTAGGTTATGAAATTGGATGAATCTCTAGTACTGGGGTTTGATTTCTATAGTTTTACTTCTTTATAATCTTTGAAAAAAGTGATTGTTTTTCTTCATTGTTTATGAAATTTGAGTCCTCGTTCTGTGAATTTGTCACTGATCTTTGAAATTTGATGTTTGGTTGTTGTTAACAGATCAGAGTAGATTGAGAAATTGAAAAAGGAGGGATCTTTATTTGGTGTTTGAGTTGGAGGAATTGTTGTTTAAACAATTGTTGTTTGGGACTATGAATGGTTTACACAGACCTAGTAGACCTCAACCAAGAGCCAGCAGACCTTGGTCATTCTCAGGTGAGACATTTTTTTTTTCATTTTCAATTTGGGGTTTCATGTTTTTTTTTCATTTTCAATTTGAGGGGGTTTCCAGTTTTTTTTTTTTGTCGCATTTGTCTACTTGTAGTGGTCTAAATGTGGGTTAGTTAAGTTGTTGGAGCTGGAACTGTCTAGTGGACCAGTTTGCAGATGTAAAAGTGTCTCATGATCATGTAAAAATGTTGGCGAACAAGTGTTAGAGAAAAGGAAATTGCATGCATGTTTTCGTGGATCAGAAATGCAGCTAAAATATTCATTGCCGCACAAAATAATAGTTAGGGCGTGTGTTGCAACCTGCAAATAGGAGATGAACAAACACATTGGCAAATTGAGTCGTTAGATTTTTCAATTTCTTAAGTGTTTAAGCCCCACAGGGCATTAGCTTCGGGTTGGATCAGTTTGTCTTTCCGTTTCGTTGTGAGGGAATACATGTCCCTTGTTATTTTGTAAGTAAAGATTTCTATGATGCATTGTTAAAATGTTTGACTGGATTTGTAGGCATGGATTACCCAGAAACGAAAAAGAAGAGAAACTTTGCTGGAAAGATTTTGTTGGCTGCCGTGTTAACTGTTCTGTGTGTGTATATTCTGAAGAACTCATCTAGTTTTACTACCCCAACAGCGGTAAGTTTTCGACGGATAAATGAACTGTACATGTATTGCCTTCCATGTTGTTATGGGAATTGTCTGCATTTCTTTTTTGTTTGTTTCTGGTTTGTTTCTTTGATACGTTCTATTCTCACTACGCTTCTTCTCTCTATGATTTCTCCAGTTCTCTCGCCATGAAACAGGGGTAACTCATGTTCTAGTAACAGGAGGAGCTGGTTTTATTGGTTCACATGCTGCTCTCCGACTTCTAAAGGACTCATATCGTGTTACAATAGTGGTATGTCACATTTAGATGCTCGCAATCAATATGAGCGACGTCTGCTAAGTGTCATGCATGTTGATAGTCTCAATTATAGCTTGGAATTCACTTGTATTCAGTCTCCCTTTTACAAGATAATCTCTCTCGCGGAAACTTTGGTGCTGTTAAGGTTCTCCAGGAGCAATTTCCCGAACCTGGAAGACTACAATTCATATACGCTGATTTGGGTGATCCAAAAGCTGTATCCTTATTCTTCTAGTCTTAGATAGCTTTTTGGCTAATATGTATGTGTAAATGTGTGTTGGAGTTTTTTCCTTAATAAGTGGTTCAGGTAAATAAAATCTTCCGAGAGAATGCATTTGATGCTGTGATGCATTTCGCGGCCGTCGCATATGTGGGAGAAAGCACTCTTGACCTCTTAGGTGAGCTCCAGCATTCAAAATGTTTACTTTTGTGTCAAAAGGGCAATATAGAATGTTTTCTAGCTTAGATGGGATGACATTTTCAGGGGGAACTAAACCTTGAGATAACTGTTCTGTGCAGGTATTATCATAACATAACATCAAACACCCTGGTAGTACTGGAGGCAATGGCAGCACATGGCGTGAAGACCTTAATTTATTCTAGTACATGTGCAACGTACGGTGAACCATTGAAAATGCCTATTACAGAAGACACTCCTCAGGTGAGAGAAATTCAATCACCTGTCTGCTTGTGTCTGGTGCATCTTGTAACTTTGTTTGATCAAGGCCTGAAAAGAGATATAATCGCAAATATTTTGATGTTATTGATGGCACGGTTTTCCCATTCTGATCTCCACTTGTTCGTAATCTAGATTCCGATCAACCCATATGGTAAAGCCAAGAAGATGGCAGAAGATATCATACTTGACTTCTCAAAGAATTCAGACATGGCTGTGATGATTTTAAGGTTGGTTTATATACTAGACTCTTAATCAATTTGGGAGTACAAATGTGTAAATTGTGCGAAATTTTATCAAGACATTCATAGTGGTGTATACTAACCTCTCACCTTCAATGCCAACATTTCAGATATTTCAATGTGATTGGATCTGATCCAGAAGGGTGGTTGGGGGAAGCTCCCAGACCTGAACTACGGGAGCACGGTCGAATATCAGGGGCTTGTTTTGATGCAGCCTTGGGAGTCATACCTGGGCTTAAGGTACCAATGATAGATGGACTGCCCTCATAGCAAACATATCCTCGTTTGATTTGCTGTATTTTCTCTCCCCTGCTCTCTCAGGATATATATGTATAAAAAACAGTTACATACCTGTCCTAATCAATCTTGCTGATATCTGTTTAGGTTAAAGGAACTGATTATAGCACAGCTGATGGAACTTGTATAAGAGACTACATTGATGTTACCGATCTAGTTGATGCTCACGTCAAGGCACTAGCGAAGGCTCAACCAAGTAAAGTTGGCATTTATAATGTTGGGACAGGAAAAGGTAAAGAAACAGTTCTGTTGCTAACAGAAATTGTGCATTGGGAAAACTGTCTGACGCTGTTTGTGTTTATACACTTGTAACTTGTATCAGGTAGATCCGTTAAAGAATTTGTGGAGGCATGTAAGAAGGCAACTGGAGTAGAAATCAAGGTTGATTTTCTTGAACGCCGGCCTGGTGATTATGCCGAAGTTTACAGTGATCCATCAAAGATTAACCGTGAACTAAACTGGACTGCTCAATACACGAATCTTCAAGAGAGTTTACTAACTGCATGGAAATGGCAGAAATCGCATCAAAATGGTTACAGAAAATCCACTTCCCTGGCGTTAACTTACTGATACACACTACAGATTTTCTTTGACGGAGACATTGAAATAAGATTTTAGTATCTGACACATTCGATATACACTTGCTAGACACAGGCAGGATCTGAGCTCCTACGACAATCAATTCTTTGTAGAGCAAGTGAAGATTAAGTGAGAATGATCAGAATTAGGTCAGGTTGAAGAGATCAGAAGGTAGAGGGAGAGAAGCAGCTTCAATAATATTATCATCCAACAGGTATAGGTTTTCGTTATTCTTGTCACTATATTCATAGCCTTGTAGTACACTTTTACATATTCTAAATGGAGAGCAGCAGCATTTGTATTATGGCCATCCTTCGATGCTCAATTGATATTAATCTATTTCTGGTTCCATTTTGCTGTGAATTTTTCTTTATGAGAGAACTATAACAGGAAGTCTTTTCTTCATAAATGTTAGTTGAATCCAAACAGGCAGCTGACCTGTAATTGAAACCTGAATCCATCTACAGCTGTTTCTTCTCCCCCTCATTTTCTGGTCCAACATTACCACCTGCCCTGATTGGCCGTGTTTCTATAGTGCCTGACAACCATTCACTCGCTCCTTCACTATGAAGCAATCTCAAAAAAATTCTCTAATTTTTCTTAGTTAGCCGGCTATTTTAATGAAGTAGATACGAATTAACAAGCTTTACTGAGTAGTGGAGTACGCACAAATATTACAGGCAAATTTCCAGAACAAACTCAAAATCGGCACCTATCAGGCAGAATTATACTATTATTCGAGTATAAGGCAAAAGAATTTCAGTGTGAAGAAAGTAAAGAAAAAATCACACGCAGATAGAGCCAACTCCAAAAAAAAAAAATCAGGGAGTGGATGGACATAATCACGGACGGCATGACTCTCCCATGAGCGGCACAGACGCTCCCATGAGCGCAGAGCAAGCGAGTAAAAGTCCCCTCAGATGCTGAAGCCAATTGGTGAATGAATTAAGAAACCTGATGAAACAAATGCCTTCATGTAGACATTGTAGAGGCGCATGACAGGTATGCTTGGAGGAAGTGGTCGATCAGGTATGCGGGTTCACGCCCTTCATTATCTTTGGTGGAGAAGTTGCAGGACAAGCCATGAAATAACACGAAAGTTGGAAGAGTAAATAAGCAACTCCATTCAGCCTGGACCAATAAAATCCAGAATTGAATAGATGTCCTTAATTCATAATTGAAATTGAAATGAAAAGAGAAACAAAATTAGCGCGGTATTAGTACTTTTAGAGACTTCCAGTGAGAGAGAAAGAGAACCTGACAATGTACGGAGAGATCTGGGCTGTGGTGATGGCAGTGATCAGCGAGTAAAATTGCTCTGGTGACCAGGAATCGAAATGGATGTTAGAGTAAGACCTTTAACACTGGCTAAAACTGATGTTACTGCCCTGCCATCGATATCTTCTAATTTCAATGACTTGAGAGAAGGAAACGGAGAAGGAAACATGTTCGGTGTGGTTCTCAGTCTTCGACACTTCTTGATACTCAAACTCTTCAGCGAACGGAAGGAGTAATAAGGTGGTGGAGGAGATGGAACCCATTCCTTTAGACTTTCCATCCCATCAATATCCAGTTCAACTAAAGAAGGGAATAAATATATTTTATCATTTCCGGTGCTGCTGCTGCTTTCTCCTTCTTCTGCGGCAGTACTGCTGCTGGATTCTCCATCGTCTTGATGATAAAATTCTTTACCCAGACACTTGACAGAATTCATTCCTTTTATGCGCAGAACGCTAAGACAGGGGAGCATACCCAGCGCTGGAAGCTTGTCACAACGGTCGCATTCGAACAAACATAATTCCACCAAATTCGGTAGCCGATAAGATAAACCCATCCACTTCGGAAGCTTTAAACCCTGGAATCTTTGTATCTTCAGTTCTTTCAAATTACGGTGAGGTTGAAGACCTTCCAACACCATACTATCATCATCACCTGAACGGCAGGAACTCCAATGTAGATGCAATCGGCGAATGCAATGCTTGTCCTTCAGACGTGCGCTCTCTGCATCAATCTGACCTCTCACATTCTCCAGATATTTAATCTCTAACAGCTGAAGAGAGTTTAGGCTTGCTAATTCTTCGATCCCACTAGAAGCATTGGTTACGGGGGATGCATCTTCCTTCCTCACCAAGTAAGATTGTAGTTCTTGAAGCTGATGAGTTAGTTCTTGTATACCTCTAGGCATTTCATCTTCATCTCTAGCATGAGTAAACCGTCTCAATTTGTGCCAATGTGTAATCTCCACGGGAAGCTTACATTTTGATCCTAGTCTCACAATTTTCAAATTGTACAGTCCGGTAATGCATGATTCAGGCAAAACTTCGATTTCAGTACCTTCCAGATCAAGGCACAATAGATTTTGAAGACACCCAATATTTGAGGGTAACACAGAAATATTACGGCAGCAACTGATATCTAAAGTCATCAGATTGGTGAGCCTAGCAATAGAATCAGGTAGAACTTTGGCGTCCGAAGAAGAGATATCCAGATGACGTAAGTTCTTCAAAGAACCGATTCGGCTGAGAACATTTTGAACATTTTGGCCATGATGAAACTTCAGAGTCTGCAGATTGTAGAGTCGACTAATTGATGCAGCATGAACATCTTCGATATTAGAATAACTGAGATCAAGGTACCTCAGGTGTTTAAACTGAAAAGGGGAAGATACAGTCTTCAGATTATAAGCACCAAGTCGATGTATTACCCGTAGACGCTTGTTACTAAGTAGATTCGGATAAAAATAGCCTGCATCTTGCCAAAATATTGAACGCAGTTTTTTTGCATTCTTCAAGACATTAGAAAATATTTCTTTTCCTTCCTCTGCTTGGTCTTGTTCTTCACCTCCTCCGTCATTTTTTCCTATGATTAGCTGCAGACGACGAATTCCAGAGACATCATTTTCCATTTCACTTGCGTTCATAATCTTGACTTCATGACTCCCGGCGACACTTAATGCAAGATCATGTACTAAATCATGCATTTTGAACGATGTAATGTCACCAAAATCATCCTTTTCTACATCTTGAAAGAAAGAACTAGACAACAAACTGAGGAAATAATTGTTACCAACATCTTCGGGTGAGTTTTGATCTCCTCTGTTAGACGGATGAAGTAATCCTTCAGCCATCCACCATTGAATCAATGTTTCTCTATCGAATTTCCAATCTTTAGGAAATAAACAACAATATGAGAAACACTTTTTCAAAGGATAGGGTAAATCATCATAACTCAATTTCAGTATTTGCATTACTCCATTTTTTGGTCCATAGATTCTTCCATCGTCTCTGATCTCCAACCAATCACGCTCCTTACTTTTCTTGCACATTAGATTTCCAAGAAAATTAGCTGCAAGTGGCAACCCGGCGCATTTTCTGGCAATCTCCATTCCTATATTTGACATACTTGGAGTCTCGAGTGCCCCACCTGGAGAAAAAGCTCTATATTTGATAATAGACCAACATTCTTGATAAGTTAAGGCTGTTAGATTGTAAGGTGAACTTTTACCCTCAACGGTAACAAGAGATGCAACCCTTTCTTTACGCGTGGTTACTAAAATTTTGCTCCCTTGAGCACCCCCGCTTAGATAACCCATGAGTTTCTCCCAATCTTCGAAACCCTCGTTCCACAGATCGTCTAGTACCAACAGATATTTCTTCCCACTAATCTCCTCACGAACTTTACTTGCCAATACATTAATATTTGATACATCATCAGAACTTCTTCTTCTAGTAATGGACTCGAGAACATTTTTTAAAATTAGAAAGATATCAAATTTATTGGAAACACAGACCCACGCTCTTGGCTCAAAGCTTCTCTCGATTGAGTCGTCTCTGTATACCAATTGAGCTAGGGTCGTTTTCCCTAGTCCCCCCATACCCACTATTGACACGACTGAAACATTTTCTTCTGAACTAGAATTTCCAGATGTTGATGATGTCGGTGAAGGGTTCGCCATCAATAACATCTCTACTATCCGAGATTTATCTTTTTCTCTTCCGACAATATCGGAATCACCTATAAAAGAAGCTGTCAGTCGTCGGGACTCAATAGTTAGATCATCAAAGCTATGTTCCAACTGAATGATAACCATGTGCTTGGCAATTTCATCCAACTGCTGATTTATGATTTTGATTTTGATTTTTTTTGCCCTTTTGAAACCAAATTTAAATAGACTTCGTACTCCAGATTCTTGACATTGACGCATAGCTTCGTAAGAAATTTCATCCAAGAGGTCGTCAATATCATATGCAACGTCTTGTAGCTTTCTCAACCAGAGTCGCACAGATGCGTCTTTCACCTGCTTCTTTTCGGCATCAGATGTTACAGCAGCGATCATCTTCAGATTATCCTGAAGTTTTTGGAAATCTTTATTTCTGTTTGTCTCACAAACAGAAATCAATTTCCTCAATAAATTGGTGACAATGATCTCTTCCGACGCCATATAACAAGTACGATGTAAACAAAGAAAATGAAAGATTAACAGAATGGATAGAACAGCAAAGCAAGAGCTAGGAATTTATGATCTTAAAAAGTTTTTGAGGGTTAATGATTAAAAATAGGTTATTAGAGTTACATAGAAAATAAAATAAACATATGCACAAAAGTAAGCACAGCTAGGTGTACACACACACATGAACTCTTTAATCAGAAGTTGCCGAGAACACGTCGGGTGGCAGCTAAGATGTGGATATGTGAGCAAGCAGAGTTTGTTTATTTGGATACTTAATGAGTTATTCGTCTTAATCACGCTGTTTTCTATTTTTATTTCATGACAAGATCAAATAGCAATTATGCAAACTACCCGTGGTAGTAGTATGTAATCATGTCTGTCTGAACATTCATTCTCAATCCAATTCTTGTTCACATGAAAGTAACCCGACGTTAAAAGATGGTCCATATTTCTTTTTTTTTGAAAGGATTTGTCCATATTTCTTGAACGTATTCGAACAATTATATGAGATAGTTTAAAACATTATTACAATAATTGGACAGTTTTTCTTAAAAAAATAAAAATAAATAGATAAATAAATAATTGAAATTTTGAAGCACTAAAATTCATTTAAAGATATCACCAATTTTTTAAGAGACATGTCAAATAATGTAAGATGTGCTCATTGGTTTAACGCCTTTTTGTTTGGGATGGTTCATGTTCACAATATTTTTTTCTTTTTAAATATAAAAAACTTGATTTTATTAATCATCATCAACTGAAAAAAGCTTACAAGAATTGGATGGGAGCTTAGCAACAAGCCGAGCTCCAATCCCCTTTTGCACGACAACCCCAATCCTATGAAAAAAAAAATTCCCCAACTACAACGTTCCCATCATGATTAGCCATATAGTTACTTAATCTCTTCGGGAACTCCTCCGTGTCACTACCCAACTCCCCCAGTGTAGTGAAAGAAAGCACACAGGACCAGAGCCCTGAGCACAGGGACGGAACTGGGGGGGGGGGTGTGCTTAGGGTGGCTATAGCCCCCCAGAAATCTATAAAAACACTATTTGGCCAGCCTAATTTTCAAAAAAAGAAATTTAGCCACCCCAATCTTAGAAATAGCCCATCAATTGAGTCATTGTTGAGCGGCCCATTTATAAAACCTTAACAAATGTTCCTTTGTATAGCCTTCTCATTCTAGGTTACCACTTAGTTATTTCGATACCAACGGCCACGACACCGGTATACACGTTATCAAGCATATGGTTGATAACATATGCATATGCCGGCAGCAGAGTATTCATTTTCGTACGCGTTATTTCGCTATCTTCAAATTTGTCAAATGGCAAAAAAACGCAAAAAAAAATCGGGCGGCCTTCGGCCGCAATTTTTTTACATTGGTACCACCGCTTTGTTTTTTTTTTTAGCCACCCCGAACATAAAATCCTGGTTCCGTCGCTGCCTGAGCAGTACATTTCTCTAGATATTTGTCTTTTTTGCGAATGGCAGCATCATCAATTGCTTTGCCCGGAACAAAAGCACGCGCCCCAACGCCTGTAAAAGGTGAAACAACTGTGATATACATACACACATCATGTCCATTATCCCAGTTATACACCAAGACATCTGCAGGTCTCAAAGCTACACCAGTATCTGAGAGGAACCCCAAATCAACCTCTTTCCTAGCGGGGACACCCGCACGATAACAAATATCAGCAAAGGTATCACGAACTAGGTCATGTCTATACTTGAGACCAACACCACTCGAGCAATGCAAGGCATGGTCCCCAAAAATATCCATCTCCCTACCACAAATGGTGCAACTGTCCCCTTCCTCGAAAAGAGGGATCCCAAGCCTATACGCAACATAGCTCTGAAATGTCGAGACCCAAGTAATATATATATATATAAAAAGTACAAAAGGGATTAAGCCACCCCCTGACTAGCCAATCCACCATTTACATTGAAAATATGGTTAGGGGCCTTAGGGCTAGCAATTTAGATTTTCATCCGAATTCGAAATGCTTAGATAATGGATAAGAAAGATATGGTTATCTCCATACCAAATTTTAGAACTATTTGTTCTGCTAAAATTTCCGCAAGTTTGCAGACAAATCTATTTGCTTCAAAAGGAATAAAATTAAGACTCTTAAGTTCAAAATAATTGATGATTGGAGATCCGTTTTCCTGACGATTTAAGGTGTTGTTGAATTTTCCCATGAGCACAGCATAATCTTTTACCAATAAGTTCAAAATTTCTCCAGTATTAGATTCAAATTCCATCTTTTCCCCATATCTAATGCTTAGTGGAGAGCTGCTGAAACTCCTTCCCTATCCTTGACCAAAAAAATTCCAACTTCAACATGATAGGCACACGAATAAATTAATGAAGTTATTCAGTAATTTATTTGAAATTTTTCTTACTCATCTAACTAATCAGTTGTCTATTTGTCTGTCAATGCAATAATGCAAACTACCCACCACATCCAACATACGGCATAATCCAATAAACAATGTGCGATGAACTATTCTTCTTAATCAAGTTGTGTTTCATTTTAACTCAACTGGATCGAACACCAACCGATTCATTTTTTTTATTCATTTTTGGACTGTTTCAAAGTAGCTCCGGAGACATGGTCTAACCAATTGGAGAGTTAATTAAGAAAAGCGACAAACAAATTCGAAAGTTAAGGAAATCAAAGTGAGGGCAACCCTCACCAGCATCTAGCGATGAGATCCTTTCTTAGCAAAGGTAGATAGCCTTCTTCTTGTTCAACTCCGCAAATCTTGTCGGAACACTTCAACTTCCTTCTAGTGACCACCACATTCCTCAACTTACTTTCGAAGTGCCGCATATGGCGGTGGGCGCCATCAGACCCCAATAATTCTTGTAGACTGACACCAAAAAACCTAAAGACTCCTGTAAAATTAAGGGCTATTTAACTGATGGTACCCAGTAAATGACCAATTGCGGACTTTGGTACCCAATACTTTGGATATTAAGGGATGGTACCTAAAATTTACGTTGACTAACTGGAAGCACATTGTAAACTGACTGTAAGTTTAATTTTGGTCTTGTTGGATTGCAAGCTCAGCGATATTTGAAATTTTTATTAGAGTTTCTAATCCATTCATCATTGTAATCTTTTTTACTTTATCAATAAATTTATAACATTTTTACTACAAAAAAAAAGCTCTTGCTGAAATGCTCTTGCTTAGTTTCTGTATTCTTGCAACGTCGAACCAAAACCAACCACCTAGAATTGGTTTTATTTGTTGATTTTTGTTAAAGGGAGTGCAAAAATGAATCTGAGGAGAGCAAAAATCGTAACCGACTCACTAACTAGACCTGACCGACTCATATACTGAATTTTGACTCGGACAAAATCACCCTTCACACACTCCCCCTACATGCTTAGGCTGTTCACTATGGATGTACGAGGAGGGATGAAAGGGACAGAAAACCGTGGTGTAAAGTCCCCTCTCTCTCCTCTTCCCTCACACCCTCCCGGAACTGGGAGGAAAGCGAGGAAGCGAGTATCGCTCAAAAAGCGAGGAAGCGAGTATCGCTCAAAAAGCGAGGAAGCTTTCCTCGCTTGCACTTCGCTCTACAGAAATCGAGTTTGACCTTTTAACCGGAAATTAATAGGTTGGGCAGTGAGTTTTGGTCGAACAAATAAGGAAGAACGGGGAAGAAGAATAGTTGGTGATTATTGATTGTCAAGATTCAGTGAGTTCAACTGGAACTCAAGCACAAACCGAGCTAGGGAAGCAGCGGAGATTTAACCGAGGAATCAAGAAAAAGAGGAACATCTACTGTGACTCAAGGAAGAACGACTTCACACAGAAGCTGGTAAAACAAGATTTATGGTGGATCTGGACGGGTTTGGATGAGCAGAGTAGTAAGTTGTGGTTATTATTACAGAATTCTTCACTTTCTGGTAATTTTCATGACTTAAATCAAGAAATTTCTACTCTTCTTGATGTGTTTCCTTCGCGGGAATTGGGATTGAATATTGATATTAGAGAACAGATTGAGCTGCTTCAGAAACAATCTAGAAGGTCTAAGTTGTTTATTGATCCCAATGATGAAAGGATTAGGGTTCGGCTATTTGGATTTCTCGATGAATTTGAGCAGGGAAATATTCCTAATGAAATTGAGTTGAAATCAGTTTTTGTAAATGAATTAGGGATACGAGATGCTAAGAGTTGTAGAAGTGAAATTGAATTTCTTGAAGAACAGATTCATACTCATGACGGTGATGTTGAACCTATGGTTTCTGTTCTTAATGGATTTGTTGCCTTAACTAGGTATTGCAGATTCTTGTTATTCGGGTTAGAGGAAGAAGAAGCAGAAAATGAAGAAATGAGTTCAGCATTTAATAAGCAAAGAACAAGAAAGAGATTACTTTCTCAAGAGATTGTGGTGAATTTTGATGGTTCTGGTGCTGATTTGGTGAGATCTTTGAGCTCAGGGAGCTTGGGTGCTGATTTTGACTTTATTTGACCGGTCAAGCGAGATAGCTTCCCTCGCCCAGGTGAAGCGATATAGCTTTCCTCGCTGAGCGAGGAAGCTTCCCTCGCTTTAAGGGTTCCTCCATAGTAAACAGGCGTCCGGGAGGGGCTGTGAAAAAACACTGTTGGGATGATTTCTCTCACATCCATAGTAAACAGCCTTACAGGCCGAATCTAACTTAAATCAGAAATCAAGATTACAGCCAATCAGACTTCCCTCTTCCTTCGTTTTCTAGTGTCTCTTTATGATTAAACTATATTTCTCCACGATGCAACTAAATATGATTATTAGTGCCCAAGGATTTTTCTATTGATCACATTTGTGTAATTATCAACCATAAACGTGAACGACAAATCAAATTTTCCAGACCCATATCAAGTCTTGTACTGATCATCAAAGAATTTCGAAGACAAACAGGAAGAGTATGACTGGGTTTTAGAGATGGGTTTGGACTTATTGTGAAGCTACACAACATGGAAAAAAAGGTGGTTGTTGTTGTTGCGAAGTTCACCGTCGGCTTAACAATGGTTTCGATGTTTAATTTACAAGAATTAGAAGAAGGCAGAAAAGAATGGGTTCAGTCTGTTATTGATTTGGGAAAGTGTTTAGCTAAGAAACAGAGGTAAAATTATTGCCGTTGATTTGTGGCTGATTGACATGGACTTAAGCATGATTCTAAGCATTAGATGGATAATGAATGTTGGGTAATTGTTGGTTTTGTGTTTGTAGAGAATAAATTAATCTCCAAAGTGCAGTTATTTCTTATCCATCACCAGTTTGCAAGTTGAATAACAATTGTTCGATGAAAATCCTAAATGACTAATCTACAGCTTAGTTTGGAAGGATCTACAACCATTACCATTCTTAATTAAGAGTGAGCACAACCTAAAGAACTGCCTCCAAATTTCAAAATCAGTTATGTAATTACTCACCAATGTGAACGGATTTTAGTGGAAAAATGTCAAAATCGTTTTGATTTTTTAATAGATCACTAACATGTAGCATGTCATAACTTGGATTTTGGTTTAGGTTTGATGATTGAAACGACGGATTACTAGACCTTAGGTAGATAGGGTATTTTTGTCCGACTCAAAATTCAGTACATGAATCGGTCTAGTTAGTGAGTTGGTTACGATTTTTGCTCTCCTCACATCCATTTTTGCTCTCCCTTTAACAAAAATCTATTTGTTTTGGATCCCTTGGTTTCTGGTCTTTCCGGTTTCTGGTTTACTTTTTGTTTTTTTTTTTGGTCTAGGTTCAAAACCGAACCATGGGTAGCCCTAATCGTTAATGCCAGTCAGAATATTTATCTGTGATGTTCTCAAAAGAAAGTTTTGGAAGGATATTGTTTGACCCAAATTTTGTTTCATCAATGGGAGATGATTGCTTATCTTTAATTTTGAGTTAGATTCCGAGTTTTTTTTTTAAAAATGTTTTTTTGAAAAAAAAACGGGTTCTGAAGAACCCGAAAGACTTTATTAATTGAATACCTCATTAAATTGAGGTTTGAAGGATTACATAGAAGAGGTGGCAGATAGACATACTCTCTTAAATTGCATACTAAAAAAACCAATTTACAATGTAATTTTTTTTTTATCTATGAATAAACCAAATCAGTTAACTTTCCCGATCATTTCTACGAGCGATTTGCTGAGATTTATCTGCTTCCCCTTCAATTATCACGTAAGAGATATTAAGATTTTTTGTTAATTGAGTTCCAAATTTACATACCTTTGTCTCATCATGAGAAGTCGTATCAAAATCAATAATCTGGTATCCCAATACCAAAGTGCTTCCAGCATAAACTTAGAGGACTTTTTCCACACAAATAACTTAATCTTTGGTAAGACATTTGATATTCTTTGAAAATTCTTTCAAAGAATTTATCTGATCTCCAAAATCAAAGAATAGTCTTTGACTAAGAGATTACCGGGACAAAATTTCTTCCAGCCTGAGATTGATGTGACAATATTTAAAGAATTTTTTTTTGTTTAGCAATTCCATATATTTGATTTCATCATATTCCATCAAAAACGCCCGAAGACAATTACAAATCGTTATAAAAGCGTAGTACAACAACATATGGCATAAAGTAGCCATGAATATTTATTCAAAGTATAACAGGAAATCAGAAAATTGAAAGCAAAATGAACATTTGCAAGAACACAATCAATCGTGTTCTGTTTAGTTTGATCCTGACGATCTCATTGTACAGTATGAATTTTTTTTTCTTTTATATATCCTTTTATCTGGATATCCAATGAGTGCAAATTTGTGCATCCCCGAAAAAACGGGGATGCACAGCTTTCTATTGGGTGGTTAATTTCAAAATTACTATTTTCTCCCAAATGCAATTAAGCTCAATCGTTTTCAAAAGGTTTTCAAAATGAAACAACTATTTACGACCTGGGTTGCACAGACGCGCCGATTTTGGGCCCGAGTTCGCGTCGGACTCGTGTCGGACACGGACGCGGCCACGACACGCATACGACGCGGTCAACTCAGTCAACTCAGTCAACTCTCTACTTTAATTGATAATTTAGTATATTCTCCCTTGAGATTCAAACTCTCAAGGTCATAATCCCACCTAAGGAGCTTAACCATTGAGTCATTCACGCTTTTGTGCGTAAGTTGTATATTTTCAGCATTTTATACTACTTCTCCTATCATTAATTTCATATATTAGTATAGTTAAATTATATATTTACTAAATATATAAACGTGTCCGTGTCCTACAATTTTGAGACCTCGCTCGTGTCCGCGTCCGTGTCGTGTCGTGTCCGCATCTCCGTGTCCGAGTCCGTGCAACCCAGTTTACGACGTTTGTTATAGGGAGGAGGAGTTTGTATCAAGGGAGTGGAAAAATCGTGGTTGACTCATTGGCTAGAACCCGTTCATGATTTTTACCTGAGTTGGACCAAATTAACCTTACTATCACACAAACATTACACACGCCCGGAAGCATTCTTAGTACCCAAACTATGCTTCTTCTTCTCTCTGCCCACAAAGAGCAGCAAGAACAAATCGACGGCTATCTAAAAAAAAATTGTTGAAAAAAAATTCATGTAAATGCCCGACTGGGGAATTTTCATCAATTCCATTCAACAACGTCAATATCGACAACTCAATTATCACCGGCAGGATTCGCTTCTTTATTGTTTGGTGTATAATTAGATAGATGGGATTTGGTGTTAGGATCGGCGACTTCCGGTTATAGAGGCCATGGGATGAGTAATGGTTTTATATGTTGCTGGAATCATTTTGGATTTTCCCTTTAATCCTGTCTAGGATCTTTTTACAAAGTAAAGTTAGTGATTTCTTACATGGGTTTGATTGATTTTTGGGTTATAGAATTTGGATCTAGAATGTAAAACAATTTTTTGATGTTATAACCAGAAATGTAAATACTGTGTTGCAGAAAAGCTTCAGAATTTTGCTTTAATGGCACATGGATATTTAGAATTCATTAGAGTGTTAAGAGAAGCGGCTTGCGAGTGAATGATCTGAGCAATGGGAAATGAAAAATCGTGGTCAACTCATCAACTAGAACCGATTCATAATTTTACTCTGAGCTGGACAAAATTACCCTTACCGTTAAGCACACATTTCATACACCCGGAAGAACAGCAAGAACAAACAAAACCTAGAATTTATACATATCATCTTCTGTACCTAACTCAAGAGTATCTTTGCAACCAATTTTTGAATCTCAAATCATCGATGAAAGATATTTATTGTCCACCTTAACGACTGGCCAATTTTGATGGCAAGATGTATGTTAGAATTTTCAAAAATTCACCGATTCCACACATACAGGAGGATATGGGCATGAATGGTTTTGCCATTCTGGTTATGGTAGCAGCAATACTTGTGCTGGAAGCATATCATGGAACTTGTAACTTGTAAGAATTGTGGCTCATGTAACTTTGGCTCAGTGACGGGAGATTTGGACTTGGACAAGGTTTTTTTTGAAGAGAAAGTACTGCATATATAACTAAGAAAGCATTACATCAGAGTTTACAACCGTCGGTGAGGTGTCTTGGACAAGGTAATGATGCGTAACTTCGTGTTTGATTAGTTAAACAATAGTGATATTTTCCACCTTTTCTCGTCTCGAGTTTAATTAGTTGTTTAACCTTCGACCTATGTCAGTATTTCCAATAACAATTAACAACTTAATCTAAATTTCAATAATCCAAGTTGAAAACTATTAACACTAAGTTAATTGTCCGATCCGTGGAATCAGTCCAATCCACATGGGAAGATTACGACATAAGGTTGGAATTTCAGATGATTTATTTTTAACAACGTTGATATGTTTGATAGTTGAGTTTTTGGTTAGGTTAGGTATAAAACTTAATTTATGAAATTAAGTTGTAATTATGCAAACTACCACTTCCAACATACGTCATAATCTAGTCAGATTGACAATGATAATGGGTTATGACCTTATCCTCTTAATATTTTAATTCAACTGGATCGACCACCGATCGGTGAAATTCTTTTTCCCACTTGTGGACTGTATATTTCAAGGGAGCTCATGCTACATCCTCTGACTACAAGGAGGGTTAAGTCAACAAGGAGACCCTTTTTTTCAGCAGCAATAGCGTTCTTCTTGTTTAAATTCTAGGTTTGACCTCCTTCCAGTGACCATGCCACCAGCTTCCTCAACTTGCTTGCGGAGCAACGAAGTCTTGATACTTACCAAGTCATGTTGGCGGTGGGCCTCATCGAGCAAAGACATGCTTTCATTAGAAGCCTTGACACGGTTCATTGGCACAAAATATACATGCTGACTTTGGGGCTGCACCCTTTTCCTCGAGGCTGCAGTCCACTAAACCTATCCAACGACTTTGATAGGGATGTCCATATGGTTAGTGTATAGAGAAAATGTCTAAGTTAACCCCAAATAAATTTAAATCACTTATTTTTTTTATTTGTTCTTGATTCTTGTATTATTAATAAAGAATTAAAATTTGTTAAATCTGCTATTAAACAAACCTTCCTATTTTAAGGGCGAGGGTTTTTTCAATAGGGGCAAACACTAAAAGCCAAAATAGTGTTAGAATGAAGTAATTTAAAAAAAAAAACCATATCCACCATAATTAGGATTAGAGATTGTAATTAGGATAGCAACCTAGATTACCGATTATCAAAAATATTAGATTATTAATAAGCACAAATCTTCCTAAGATTAGATAGTTAGCCATTATCACCACCACCGCCGCCTTTTGTATTTGTGTTTTCAAAAATGTTCAAACATGATTCTCAAAGCTCAAACTAATTATGGGAAGACTTATTTGAATGTTAAATTCGTCGAAAATCAACTCAATCCAATTGCTTCAGACCCAGAATCGTCAAAGAAATGACACAAAACTATGAGGATTCCCTATATCGTCAAGGTAATATGATGGTCCATGACGACTCTGTGTGTAAATATTGTACACAGAGTTGAACAATCGTCTAAGTTTTTACAGTACCATGACGAATTATGTGTAAGAAGTGGATCCAATATGCCCGAAAATACTGCTAAATCGTCACATTATGTAACAAAATCTTGACGACTTAGCTTCTAGAAAAATCACCCCTCTGCCCAAAAAAAAAGTTAAATCGTAATGGTTGTTGCATAACTTAGACGACGACTAAATTTGATTATGCAAAAATCGTCATGATCTACAACATGACCATGACGAGTGTGGGTGTATTAACAGCTGTTTGAAAACAAGTTGTCAGAGTCGTCTTGGTGTCAACATAAACCATGACGAATTTCTGGATTTTTTTTTAGTTACCAAACAATTTAGACATGTAAAATAACACAAATCAATCAAACAAAGTATGATTTACCAAATCCTATCAATTGTCAGCAACAAACCATTAAAAAAACAAATTAACCATTATCAACCTAGGAAACGTAAACTGTATCAAACACACCAGACCGACATAAACTTCTTTCACCTACTAAAACCATAGTGCAAAACGAAAAATAAATAAACCATATTCAGTGTTGCTCCCATCGGCTTCACCTTCACCACGCCCACACCCATGCCACGCCCACGTCCATGACCACGACCTCGTTTAGAAGTTTTTCCCGTCTCTTAAGTCTCTTGAGTGTCACTGGTTTCAACATGACTCCTCTTCGGTCTGCGTCGTAATTCCTCGAACATGTGCTCCGCCTCAAGCATATACACGTGCCTAACGTGTTGAACATGCTGGTTCAGTTCAGCATGGGTCAATCCTTGTCCTTTATAAGATCTCAAACACAACCAGTTGAGGATATCTTTAAACCGCTCCTTCTATTATCATTAAAAAAAAACAAGAGTAAGATATTTGAGTCATCTAAGTATGAATCTTAAACAACTCAATTTCAAATCATATACTTACACATAACTTGTACAACGTACAATTATTAGGCACGGTATTATGCCCACGTCCACCACGGCCACGATGGAGAGTGACTCCCCCTTCCCTGTGTATCACTTTTGCATGCGTGAATGCAAGGTACCATTTCAGGTATGATTTTGTGCTCTCATGTCTAAGCACCACCAGATCCCATAAAAGATCTCCGTCTATCAAATTATCCATTCGTTCATTCCAATGTTGGTTCAAGGGCCTTGTATCGTAAACTACGTTAATACGCCCAATATCAGCACTTGATTTTCCATGATCCACTTTGAATTTCCCATCACCTTGTTTTCCAATTGGACGATCTTGAATATACCCGACTTGCCTCATTATTATGCTCGGATTGTACGTTGTATGCCCACGGGGGTACCACAAAGGACCATTGTACATACTAATTTGTTCTTTTGGTGGCATCTTTCCCTTAATCCTATCCTCCATGTAGGGGTCAAAAACTACCTCTTCTGCGGTCATGGTGTCCAATCTATGGCGAACAAAAAGGTACCAATTCTTCTTACCCTTCAGCTAATCCTCGTGAAGATGTACCTCTTGTCTCTTGGTTGATCCGGTTCTCATTGGCCTTTCTTTAGCAGATCACTCCACCAGTCATGCGTTGCCATCAGTTTGGGAAAGTGTTCATATATCCACACATGTGAAGAACATCAACTACACATAAACAACAGTCTATATATATATTATGGAATAGGTACGAACTTAAACCACCAAAAATCGATTTATTACCTGCATCAGATACGTGTTGCAATGAATTGAGCATTTTTATGACGGGATACCTTTCTCAGCGGCGTGTTCACGTGTGACACTATGGCTTTTCCTCAAGAGTACTGGATCACCTCATTCAAGGGATGTAATAGCTGGATGTAGTTGGCGTTCACCCTATTACCGACAGAAGAAGGGACTACACAAATAGTAAGCACATATAAGAGATAAGCCGCAGCAGCAGCCCTTACTTCATGATCTTCCAGTCCAGCATCCTCTTCTTTTTTCTTGGTCCCCGAATACTCATTTCCCAACCTTAACAGATTGAAATCCCTCTTCGGTTTGCCATATTTGTCAAGCATATACCATGTATCCGTCTCCTCCTCACTCCAACCAAACAACTCTTTGCGCAATTAATCAAGTCTCTGAAAAGTGAGTTGCTTTACGTAGCCTTCATTAGTTGATTCCCTTCAATTTTGACCTTAAAAGTATGATGAGCATCTTCAGGAGTGATCCCCATCTCACCGAACCCAAAATGCATGGTGTCGGTCCCTGCATAATACCTCTCACAGAATGCCGATATTATCTCGCTGTCATAGTTGATAACAGAGTTTTCCACGACTGGCCTCAGAACAGAGTTGTTAACAATCTCTATGAACCTTTCACATTCATCTTTAAGCTTCCAGTTCTCCATATTGTGGTACGATGTTTGGTGCCTCAAAAGTCTAGTGTCATTCGAATGAACCCTACGAGATAGAATTTATTAATAACAATCAACCGATTAGCTAAACATATCTTAAATGAGAAGCAAAGGACGAGGTTATTACCATGGTAGAGTAGACTGTATGAACCCAAGAGGTTGTGTATCCGAAAAGAACATCTCCACCATCATCTGGTACCCCGTAAGTTCCGTGTTCTTTTGGTAGCATCAGAATCGGATCGGGAATGTGTGATTCCTTCACTTTACCTTTCTCTTTGCCTTGGGGTTGGTCTTCACCTTGTGGTTCATCATCACCATCACCTTCCTCATCATCATAATCACATACCACATCATCATCATCACCACCAACTAAATCAAGGCCTAATGTATTAGGTTATACCCCCCGGGAATTCCGCTATTTGCATTTGAAGCACGTAGTCAGGAATATCTTCAGGAATTGGAACATTAGCATCACCATCGAACTCCGTAGGAGTTGGAATTGCATCATGGTTTGGCTCACGGATTATCACGGGTCGCTCTCTGGTAGTATGACGACTTGGTTTTGAACCTTCAGGTGGCATTTATCTTTTTCCCCTTTTGATTTTCTCTAACCTTAATACATACACAAAACAAAAATTAACAAGTAAAACTGACACATATATTGCCAAAAATAACATTATATGACGATTTGTATCAGAACAAAGTCGTCAAGGAATTTGATGAATGTATGACGATTTGTTTCAGCACTACCCTAAATCGTCAAGGTAAACCATTACGATTTTTTCATAAAACTGGATAGAAGTAAAGTTTTTCTAGGTCTAAACTCGTCATGGTTTTGGACAATACTGAGACTATTCTGCAGAAAATACAAAAAATCGTCAAGGAATGTATGATTCCCTGAAGATTCTTTCCATGCAAAAATACGAAATTTAATATGCATTGTCTAAAATCGTAAAGGTTTGGTAAAGAACCACGCCGAATGTTCTTAATTTTTTTCTGAAAATGATAAGTCGTCAAGGAATGTATGATTCCCTGACGATTCTTGCCATGAAAAAGTACGAAACTGATATGCAAAGTCTTGAATCGTCACGGTTTGGTAAAAAACCTCGACGAATGTTCTTAATTTTTTCTGAAAGTGATAGATCGTCATGGAATGTTTAACAACTGTGACGAGTTTTCATGTTGTGAATTCAAATTAACGGTTTATAACCTATCAAATCAATTCAAACTACATTGAAAACAATTTCTTTTTCTTTTTGGCTTCGTCCATCTCTTCCTCGTGTTCTTGGTCGTCTTCTTCACGACCTTTATCCTCCTTAGATTTTCTATTCTTCCCCACGTAAATGATTGTCGAATCATCTCCTTCTCCATCGTTAGCCATATTTGTAATGTGGAAAGAACACAACTCAAATTCGAGAAAATTCGAGAGTTTTTGATTTTCAGAGAGAGTTTTTGGTTTTGAGAAAGTAATGGAGTGAGTTTGGTTTTGTAGGGAGGGAGTAGGGGAAAATAATTTTATAACTGAAAATTGAGAGGGAGAATTAGTGGATAGAGAGTTAATGGTTAATTATAATTCGTAACTGATTAGGATAGATTAATTGTAATTA
>JAJJMA010293901.1:0-12717 GCA_023529015.1 Papaver nudicaule
TGGGTGTACTGTGTAAGATCTAACCCATGGGATTTTACACAGTTACATTTTGGCGCTGGAAAAGGTTTTGAACTTGTTTTTTCCTTGACTTTGAGTATGATTTGTGATGTTCTCATATGTTCTTGTTTCTATATATGGTATGATATATGAGTTTTGGAACTCGCCGACTCTGCTTCAGTAACTTTATCATGCTATTTAGAGATGTTATGCTCGCTATGTAGAGTTTCTTCATGATTTTGCTTTAGTTTTGCTATATATAGTATGCTATGCAACTTGTTATAAGGATTCCCTGATAGAATGTTATTAAACTTAGAAAGTGTTAGAGTATTTTTAGTATGCTATGGCGATGGATCAGGATTTTCAGTAGACATTTTTTTACCATTTATGGAAATTATGCTGTGTTAACTGTCATGATGGTTATAGACAAGCGCTAGTTGGCTTGCATTAGCAATTTTATCACATATTTTACATTTTTCACATGAGCAGTGGAGAAAACCAGTTTAGAGGATAGAAAAATGTCATTTTCGGGTGTGGATTCTTGTCGGAAAATGCAAATATAGATATATATTTCCGTCGAAAAGCATCTTTCCGGCGAGTAGGTGAAACCATAGAATCATAGAGGAAATCATGTCCCAAACTCATTTCAAAAACCTTCCTAAAAAACATCTGCCGTACCGTCTTTTGATTTGAAAATCATAGTATCATAGGATGTTTTTGCAATTGTTGTCATGATTAGGTCATCATCTGCACATCACATGACTTAAAGTTGTTCCTGTTGTCTTTCATTCATCAATATTCTGAAAAGTAACCCAACTAACTTATTTGGCATTTACCCACAGTACTAACAGAGCAATACTGTCAGGAAGTGTGTTTGTCTTCTTTTACAGATCCTCGGCGAATGGGTCCTAGAGGAAGAAGCGATAAAGCTCCGGCGGGTAGGCCTCCTCGGCATCCTATCCCTCCTACATCAGCGACAGACCCCAGTGGTCACAACACTAGAAGCAGAGCATTGGAACCAGCTGGTCCAGTAGACCCTAATTTGGCAAGCACATCTCGCCGATCACCTGCTCAGCGAGTGACTCGCCAAGAAGAAGTTTTTATGGAGGATATCACCCATTTAGAGAATGCAGAAAGATCACCCGAGCCTAATTCAATGCTAAGAAGAATCAGTAGCGAAGTGGAAGCAAATGCTCGTGGCGAACAGATTGGCGATAGAAGATTTACCTTGGGGGAAACATCGAATGCCAGGGAAGCAGCTCAAAATGCAATCGCAGGAAACAGAGTGGCAGCCAATGTTCAGCAGCAGTTGGTGCAAGGTGTCGGCGAAACACCACATGTGGCAGAAGAAGTTCCAGCAGTGGTGGCAGAACCAGTTATGGCGGTAGAAATTCCGCAAGCGGGAAGCATAAATGGTGTAGCGATAGTGCCAGGAGCAATGGTAACTCGCCCAGTGGTAATAGCAGATAACACTGGATCCACAAATACCACAGAAACTTTGCTGAGGCAAATTCTTGAGGCCAATAACAGACAAGCAGATCAAGTGCAGAGGCAAATGCAATTGTAGATGGAGACAGTACTTCAGAGTCACAGAGAATTGATGGCGGCACAAAACAAAGGCCATGCGTCCCATTCGCACTCGACTCGCCATACCTCTCGCACACACTCATCTCGTCATGGGTCTCATGCGCACTCCTACTCAAATTCCCATACAACTCGCCGAGCAGAAAAGAGTGGAACTAGTACGACAGAAATGTCAGATTCAACAGCGAAATATGACGAAAGAGGCAGGAGGTTGAACATACCTGGAAAAGATGACAAAGACCGCAGCAGTTCGAAGCGGCTACATAAAATGGATAAAGAGATGAAGAAAGATTTTCGCCGATTAAAGCGCAAGGTAAAAGAGCTGAGCGGATCTTCGAGAGAATCGAAGTACAGGGTGGCATTGTCAGAAGCACAAAAAACACCTTTTCATGATTGTATCACCTATGGATTTGTGTCTCCCAAGTATTCTACACCTAAATTCACCTCCACCTATGATGGAACGGGAGATCCTTCGCAGCACTTAAAAGCTTACAAGCGAGATATGGCAGCTTGGATAGGGTCAGACCCCATAATGTGTATGGCTTTCCCCGCTACACTCAAGGAGGAGGCTCTAGCTTGGTTTGATGGGCTTGAAGAAGGAAAAATTAGGGATTTCGAGAAATTGGAATCCAAGTTTTAGCGCGCCTTTATCCAGAACAATAGAAGTCGGCCAGGCGTAGAAAGGTTATTCAACATTAAGAGAAGACACATGGAGGCTTACAAAAGTTTCATTCAAAGATGGAGAAAGGCAAGTAGTGAAGTGGGGTCAGAAGTATCAGAAAAGGAGAAGATAAGATCATTTCTCAGTGGTATGGAGACGACAGATCAGTTATATCAAAAGCTATTTTGGGATATGCCAAAGGACCTGCAAACCTTGAGGGCGATGCAGGATGAATGGTTGAATTATGAAGAAATCCGAGAAGAGGAGCTGCGCTCAAAGAAGGAAAGAGCAAAACAAATTCATTCAATTAATAGTCTCTCGCCGGAAGATCAAGAGGAAATCAGGAAAGAATGGCTGAAGGCTGAACATCGGAGATTGGCGCAAAATCCCATGTCAGCGATAGTGGCACCAAAAGCGGAGAAACAGCAGCAGTTAGTTACCGCCGAACAGCATTGGAACTCGCAGAAGCGTGAAAATTATGATGGGCGTGATAAACAAGATAATAGAGGAGGAAACTATGGACGTGGAGGAAGAGATAATCGGCGAAATGGGAATGGTGAAAGAAGATATAATGGAGATAACAGAAAGTTTGGTAGGGGCAATCAGCAACCTTTCCAAGACGCTACTCTACCTAAACTGCGTGTTTCTTACACAGATGCCTTCGGACAGATTGAAAGTTCTAATTGTAGGGATGACATCCGTTATCCTTATAATAGAGGAAACCCAAGAAATCCGCCAACAAATACTAATTCCTTCTGTCAATTTCATCAATTTCATGGTCATACAACTGAGAACTACACCGGCGTACAACAAGAAGTGCATAGATTCATCCGCTTGGGGAAATTTCAGGATTTTTTAGAATTGCCACCGCCACCTCCCATCATGGTCCAGCCAATTCAGGCCATTCCTGCTCAAGCTCCAAAGGTGTATGAGGTTAAGGTTGAGCGAGATTTGTTGGAGTTAGACTGCTTTTCCATTGTGCATTCCAAGATTACTAGGGATGAATTTCATGATAACGTTATGTCTCGTGTGCACAAGCGAGATAGAATGGGAAATGAGATTTGTAGTGTCGCCGTCAAGCAAGAGCCTTTGCAAGAATGAATGAAGGCGTGTGTTGGGTTTTCCGCTGAGGAAATTCCTCCAGAGAGAAGAAATCACAATAACCCCTTGGTTCTTACCATTCAGATGGAAGGATTCAGGCTGCCGAAGGTGCTTATTGATCCGGGAAGTTTTGTGGATATCCTCTTTAATACTGCCTTCGAAGCAATGAGAGCGAAAGATGACAAGATACCCTCGCCGACGGTCTCCTCCTATAACATTTATGGGTTTAATGGCATAGCTTCTAAGCCTAAAGGCGAGATCGAATTAAAGGTGAAAATTTGCGATGAATACTTCTTGAATACTACTCTCTGCATTGTGGATGTTGACTCGCCGTATGCTGCCATTCTGGGAAGACCATGGCTCCACAGTTTAAAAGGAGTCCCTTCTACTTATCATCAACGCCTAAGGTTTCCCACACCATTAGGAGTCGCCGAGTATGTTGGAGATTTATCAGTGGCCAAGGCGTGCAATTCAGCAGACGTACAAATGCGAGAAAATCGAAAGGTGAAGATGGCAGAGAAAAAGAAGCTCGGCAAGGAAGCGATTAAGGAGCAAGAAATTCTAGACTTCATCGCCAACCCAACCACATATGTGCATTCAACAAATTCAGTAGAAGACTCGGCGAAGTCTGGAGATAAGACCTTATAGCAATTAAAGGAACCATCGCCGATGGGAGAACCAGAGCTACATTTTACGGCGGTGGAACCCACAAAGGATGTTAATATCGGTGATGATCAGGATCCAAAGATGGTAAAGATTGGCACTCTGCTAAATGAAGACGAATCTGCGAAGTTGCAAGCGCTACTCAGGGAGTATGTTGATGTCTTTGCTTGGGGCATGAACGAGATGCCAGGTATTGACCCGGCGATAGTATGTCACAAACTAGATATTGATCCAAAGGTCAGGCCGTTTAAGCAAAGGATAAGGAAGTTGGCCCCAGCATACAAAGAAGCGGTAGAGGCAGAGCTCGACAAAATGAGGGCATCTGGTGTAATTAGACCAGTGCAATATCCACAATGGATAGCTAACATGGTGGTAGTACCCAAAAAGAACAAAGGGGTGAGAATCTGCATCGACTTTAGTGACCTTAACAGAGCTTGTCCTAAGAATAGTTTTCCGCTACCAAGTATAGATCAAACTGTGGACGCTACATCCGGCCACGAGTTGCTATCCTTTATGGATGGTTATTCAGGATACAACCAAATACCTCTAGCGGAAGAAGATCAAAAGCATACAGCTTTCTTTTCCACTAAGGGGTTATTTTGTTATACTCGAATGCCTTTCGGGTTGAAGAATGCTGGCGCTACTTATCAAGAGATGGCACAAAAAATGTTTGAAAAGTGGATAGGAAAGACGATGGAAGTATACGTTGATGACATGCTTGTCAAGATCAAAAAGAAGCAAACTCATGTGGAAGACCTCAGAGAAATATTCAACCATATGCGTATTACCAAGCTAAAGATTAACCCGGCGAAGTGTGTATTTGGTGTAACTTCAGGAAAATTTTTGGGGTATGTTGTCACCAAGAAGGGAGTAGAAGCTGATCAAGCCAAGATTAAAGCGATCATAGAGATGCCCTCGCCGGTAACTGTAAAAGATGTTATGCGACTCAATGGAACTTTGGCGTCTCTCAACAGATTCATCTCCAGATTCTCCGACAAGTGCAAACTATTTTTCCAGACATTGAAGAAAGGGGAAAAGTTCAATTGGACTGAAGCGCATGAAGAGGCATTCCAAGGGATTAAAAAGTATCTCGCCACTCTCCCAACAATTCAGCCACCTGAGCACGGCGAAGAGCTGAGAGTATATCTCGCCGCTACATCATTCGCTATCAGCGCAGTGCTCGTAAGAACCAAGGGCGGGGAAACGCCTATATATTATATCAGCAGAACATTGCAAGGGGCGGAGAAGAATTACACTAAAATAGAGCAGTTGATACTGGCGTTGGCTTTTGCATCGCAGCGGTTGCGTCCATATTTTCATGCTCATCCCATAGTGGTTCTCACTAAAACTCCAATAGAATCTATCTTGCACAGCTCTCAACGAGTGGGACGCATCGCTAAATGGAATCAACAAATTGAGCAATTCGGCGTCCAGTATGAAATACGCACAGCTCAGCGGTCCCAAGTCATTGCAGACTTTCTCGCCGACTTCCCAATTGATGAAGAAGAAGAGATAGAAGAAATCCCTTCTTCCTTGGATGAGCAAGAGCATGAAGTACCAGATTTGTTGAAGTGCAGGCCTGATGGATGGGAGGTTTATGTAGATGGTTCGTCAAATAGAGAAGGAAAGGGAATTGGAATTGTTTTTATCTCGCCAAAGGGAGCAAAGATAGTGCACTCGCTAAGGCTAGAATTCCCGGCGACTAATAATGAGGCAGAATACGAAGCAGTCATCCACGCAATGCGAATACTCATCGAAATGAAAGTTAGTAATGTTAGATTGACAAGTGATTCTCAGCTAGTGATTCGACAAATATGTGGACGATATCAGACAGCGGACCCATCTATGCAGAAGTACCTAAAACTTGCTAGGGAGTATGCCCAGAGGATCGTAGGTATCAAGTTTCGCCACATCTGCAGGAAAGATAACAGGCACGCCGATGCACTGGCCTTTATTTCTTCAATGATGACAGACCCAGATGTTCCTTCAATAGCAATTGAAAGAGTAATGCAACCCTGGGTAGCAGCGCCGAGGCAAAGAGAAGTATTAACAACAAGCACAGAAGAGTCGGCAAAAACAGATTGGAGATCACCAATACGATATTACTTGGACCGCCTGACCCTTCAAGGGAATCAAATTTTAGCTCATCAGGTTATCAGTCGCTCGGCGAATTATGAACTTCGAGATGGAATACTGTATCGCCGGTCCTTTTCTGGACCCCTACTGCGATGTGTATCAACAGAAGAAGGCAAAGAGTTATATTAAAAGAAATCCATGAAGGAGATTGCGGAAATCACAGCGGGCAAAGAGCTCTAGCTTTGAAGGTTAGAATGCAGGGATATTACTGGCCTTGGATGAATAAAGATGCAAAAGAATATGTTCAGCGATGCAAACCATGCCAGCTGTATGGGCGAAGAATTAAAGCGCCAGCAACATCTCTAAATTCAGTGCTCAGCCCTTGGCCTTTCGCCAAGTGGGGCATTGATATTATTGGACCACTAACTACAGGTTCCGGACAGCGGAAATACATTATTGTGGCGACAGATTATTTTACCAAGTGGTGTGAAGCTAAAGCTATCAGAAAGAAAACAGGACAGGAAGTCTTCACGTTCATTTGGGAAAACATATTCTGCAGATTTGGTGTGCCGGCGGAGATATGTACAGATAATGGAAAGGAGTTAGTCGGCGACAACATAAGAAAGTTACTCGCCCATTATAGCGTCAAACTGGGAAAATCCACTCCCTTATACCCTCAGAGTAATGGCCAAGCAGAAGCCACCAATAAAACTATTGGAATGGGACTGAAGAAAAGATTGGAGAAACATAAAAAGGCATGGTGTGAGCATTTGCACAACGTCTTGTGGTCATATAGAACTGCGGTTCGAGAAGCAACTGGAGCATCTCCCTTTTTACTCACTTTCGGCGCTGAGGCAGTGCTTCCATCTGAAGTAATCCTGCCCACTACAAAGCATGAGGCGTGGGAAAAGAATCTGAATACAGATCTAATCCTAGCCAAGCTTGATGACCTAGAAGAGCAGCGGCTGATCGCCCTTACACACATGGAGAATTACCACCGGCGGTTATCAAGAGAATACAACAAGCGGGTGATTCCAAGGGAATATCTTCCTGGCGAGTTGGTACTTCGAGAAATTCCTCCTTCCCAGCGAGAAGGATGTAGGAAACTGGAACCTGTGTGGGATGGCCCATATGTGGTCAAAAGAGTGGCTGGACCAGGAGCGTATATACTAATTGATGAGCATGGCGTACAACTGGAACATCCATGGAACGCCAGGTTCCTTAAGAAGTACTACCCTTGAGGGGAACAATGTAAAATCCGAAGTCTTGGGCGGGCACAATACCCAAGAAATCTTATTAACTGATGTAACACAACAGTAAATAAGATTCGGGGACGTAGGTTTGCTATCATGCGCCGAACCCCGTTAACAAATTTCTGTGTCACTTATATCTTTCATTCACTGGGTAGTCTAACCATAGTGATAACTAAAGTCTGAAAGCTCAAAGTGCATAATAGCTGAGGCAAAGCACTCAGCGATAGGCTATAAAAGCCACTTGCAGAGGCACGAATGCCCAAGGCAAAAAAGCCATACAAAACCCTGATCAGGTACTCAGGCCATGAGCCATCTTCAAAGGCATAATGCCCAAATTAATAAAACTAATCAAGAGCCAAGATCTCTTATGAAGAAAGCTTGCTTACATTGAGTGAACGCACCTACTTGTAAGAGTTAGTCTGACCCAGGATTAGTGTAAGGCCAGTCGTGTTACTTGTTGATCTGTAAGTGCTTGTAAGGAAATAAGGATCCCTTTCGCTGTAGCATCACATCGGCGATCACCGCGGTGTGTTAATCCGTCTACGCCATAGCATCACCTCTGGCGGAAGCTATAGTGTATTAAAGTCTATGAGGGCAACCCATTCTACTTATATTAGATCGCCGACGGGCACAAGTAATGGTTACGGCTGGAGTCTAAACCTGCCGCTCCGAGAAACTGTTCGTCAGTTGTTGAAATTGTTGGCTGTACAAGACCAGGCCGTCACTCAATGTCAAGTTAAGTCTTTTCAAAGCTCAAAGAGCATAATAGCTGAGGCAAAACACTCAGCGATAGGCTAAAAAGGCCACTTGCAGAGGCACAAATCGAAGCAGGAATATCTATTACCAAGCAAGCGTAATAGAAGATAGTGTAAAGACAACACCTAAAAGAAAGAATATCTATTACTAAAGCTAAGGATAGTATCCTTACAAGGCAGCAATGAAAATGAAAAGAGGCAAAGTACCCGCCTTAACAAAACACAAAATAAAAAGAGATTGTTCATTGTAAAGAAGTTGCCAGAGGCACAAAGTTAAAGTAAAGTCGCCAATTCCCTTGAAGGCTTAAGGAGCGGTTTTGTTCTCGCCGTCCTGTCCCTGCACCTTTTCCTCAGCCACTACCTCTTTTTCTTCTTCTTCTTCCTCCGCCTCTTCTTCTTCCTCTCCTTCTTCCTCATGGACCGTTTCTTCTTCTTCTTCGCCACTAGACCCGGACCCCTCGCAGTCCACAACCTCTTTCACAGCGGAAGTTTCAGGAGCGAAAGCATATTCCACAGGAACCTTAAGCCCCATCTCTGGAAATTTCTTGTTAACATATTCTTGGACGGCGACAAAGTCCATCAGGAGTAATTGTTCCTTATGCTTAACATCTTTAGCTTTGAGGTCCTTCTGGGCTTTACTCAAATCAGCTTGGAGTCCACTCTGGATGTGCCCAAGTATTTCACCTTACTCTCAAGGCCTTCAATGGAGGTTTGGCATTTCTTGTGGTCTTGGAGCAGAAGGTTCAGTTCAGCGATTTGGTCGGGACATTGGCGGTGCGCTTCCACGGCCTGCTTCAGTCTTTCTTCGCAACCATTGTGATGAGTAAGCTTTCCGGCCAAGTCGGAGATGGTTTCAGTACATAGCTTGTGGTCTTCAACAATTTTTTCCTGCTTCTTCAATTCTTCTTCTAAATGTTTGACTCGCCCTGAAAGTAAGAGATGGGAGTTAGAAACTGAGGCAATATGAAGAGCCCAGTGGAAAAACATCCTAGATATCTACCTTCTAACTCGCTCACGTGCCTACAAGCACCAGTTTGGGCTTCTACAAGGAGTTGCAGATGGGATTCAAACTTAGCATTTACAGAAGAGCCGGATACTGTGGCCACTTGCCGCAGTTGGGCTTTCAATTGATTATCAAGTTCTCTGGCACGATCGCCGTGAATCTTACCGAAATCTTTCCATCTCTGTGTTTCTTGTTCGGCGAAATCTCTTTCAGAAATGGCAGTGTTCAGGCGAGAGGCAAGCTTATCAGCTCTCGCTTTCTCATCCAAACGTAAGGAGATTGCCCTCATATGGTCCACAATTGCGGCTTCTTTGCGCTTGTTATTAAGCTCAGCTAGTCGGCGGGCATTATCTCGCTCGCTCTCCATCCACTTTAAATCGGCTTGGGAAACTTTGAGAAGATTATCAAGGTTAACATTTAATTCGTTAACAAAATTTAACTCTCGGCGGTACCACTCAATAGTCTTAGCCTGGCCGTACAACATATCGCACTTCTTAGCATTAGCTTTCGCCAAGTTATCTATCTCGGTTTCAGCTCGCTTCAGTTGTGTGTCAGAATGCTGACGGCAACCTTGGAAGGGGCAAGATCTAAGGGTTTTGGCGAAAGACAAGAAGGGAAAGAAATTCAGTATATAAATCTAAGAAGGAAAAATACCTTGAAGTTCTCCACGCTCAGTGGATTCCTTGAGACTAGCATTAAGTAATCTTGTTGCTTCTGCTTCTTTCGCCTTCAGCTGGCGTTCGAGGCTCTCGTTCTCACCGGTCAGGAAATTCACCATATCGACTTGTACGTCAAAGGTATCAATCAGACTCAAACAATGTTGAAATCCCTGAGGCAGAAGTGAGAGAAGAAGTCAGTAAATCTAGTTATTATAGCCAGGCAATAAGAATACATTGGAATGAGAAGTTACCGCGGCAGCCATGAAAAAATGTTCTTGTGAAGTCAACCCTTGGGCTACGGAGGCTAAGTTTGAAAAATGGGCAAGGCCAGTAGTAGCGTACTTTAACATGGCAGCGTAGTAGCGAGCAGCAGGACTGTTCTTCTCTTCTTCCAAAGAGAGTAAACGAGAAAAGGACTCGGCGAGACTATTTACAATCATGCCGGTGTCACTCCTTCTCGGGAGCCTGGAATCCCTATCGCCGAAAGGCATTTCGTGAAGATTTGTAAGGGCGAGAGGAGAATTAGAACTTCCGGAAGGACGAGTGAAAGCGCTCCCAGCAGGAGGAATGAAAACATTGGCGGGAGGAATGATAGGTTCTCGCCCAGAAGGAATTTTTGGAGTCTCCTTCGTAGGCTCGGCTTCAGTCATCACTGTATCGCCGCTTTTCTCTTCGGGAATGGTTATCAGGAGTTGGTTAATAGGGGTCTTATCCCTTGGGTTGATGGGAGGCTTTTCTGAAGAAGGAGTTGTGGAACCAGAAGTTGACCACCGAGTTCGAGGAAGGCTTGGCTGAGGCAGTACTGTAGCGGAAGGCGAAGGCACAACACCTCCGGTGTTAGCAGAGGCATCGCCTTGAGAATTCTCGGCGGCAGCAGCATCTAACTTGATCTTTTTCAAGGTTTGGCGGAGTTCTTCCTGAGGAGTCAGAGCGGGAGTACTCTGCAAATAAGCGGCACACTTATCAGATCTTGAAACAAGCAGAGGCAAATATAGATATATATTTTTAAAATATATGTGATATATTTTAAAAATTAGAACTCAGTATGCTTGTTCCTAGATCTTCAATTTTGCCTTTCTTGAAGCCAGGCGAGAAGAATATAGATATATATTCAAAGTAAATATTACCTGGGAAGAAGACTTCCTTTTGGTAGACTTCTTGGACTGTATCACCCACTGACCCTGAGAATCCACCTGTATTTTGCCATCGGCGTCCAGATATTGTTTTTCCTCCGCCCAGTCCAAATGGGTAAAGTCATGATCCTTGAAGCGCTTGTGTTCTTCTTCAAAATCTAGTCGCTTGATCGATTTTTCTGCATCAAGCCATCCTAGCAACCAGGGACCCTCAAGTAAGCAGGGCAGGTTGGTCCAGCCAGTCTCGGAACTCTTCCTCGCCGTAACAGTCTTGTTTGTAACTTCCTTGGCGTCTGCAGCACCAAGCATGACTTCTTCTGGTTTCTTTGCAAACTTTTTCTTGGTGACAAAGCGATAAGCCCAGGGCTCACCCTTTACAGAGGAAGGAAGAACATCGTATTGCTTCATAAAATTTTCAACGGTATACGATTCGGGAGAAAATTTTCCCTCTTCAAATAAATCTGGATAGTTGGTTTTGTTGCTACGGCGAAGCTTCCACTCCACCAGAATGCGAATTGCATTCGCCGTAAGTTGAAAAGGACTTTTCTTTATCGCCAGAAAGAGATCACACATAAAAGTATCGGCGGGATCATACAAAGGAAACAAATCTGCCTTTCCAGCTTTGAGTGTGCCATAAGCAATGATGGCACCCTCACCATGTTGTTCTGGCGTACGAAGATCTTCCAGTGTAGTTGGAGTAGTAGCCTTGGTTACCTTTTTTAAAGGCGTTAAAGTCAAAGGAGCGATGAAGATTTTATCATAAGCGCAATACTCCGCCCACTTCTTCCAGGATGAGCGAGTAGGAACTTTGGTAGCGACAGGAGAAGTAGGAGATTCAACCTCAGTGATTGGCGAGTTGGCAACCTGAGTAGCAGGAGTTGTAGAACTGGAAGAGGCTTGAGTTGTAGAAGCCATGAATGCTGGAAAGGATTCAGGTGTATCGGAAAAACGAAAGTTGCCGGAAAAAATAGACAAACCCGGGAGGATAATGTAGAAAGGAGGTTGAAACGCGGATTTCACACAATAAAAGGGAGAAAGATGAAGGCAAGGTGATGATGAGACGTTTGGTGAAGGAATCTATGAAGAAACCAAGAATCAGTAGCAGCAGCAGAAAAGGGGTTAGGGTTTTTGAGAAGCTCTGAAACTTTACTCGAGTGAGGAAGAAGAAGGTAAAGAGGTTAAGGCAAAAATTTTCAGTATTTATAGGAGAAGGAGGAGTAACTGGCGCCCGGCGGTTACCAATCGTGGGGAAGTAGCGGAGATTACGGGCATCATCGGTTACAAGTCGTAAAGTGAAGAAGGCTGCATGAAGGACACGTGGCGTAACGGAAGCTGAGAGAAGGGCAGGTGGCGCGGTAAAGACTTAGTGGAGAACGTGGTATGGCATTTTCGACGAGAGGAATTTCACCTCCGGCGACCAAAGATCTTGGAGATGAAAGAGGCAAAATGTAAGGGTAGAAAATGCCTTTGCATAGTAATAGCATCCCAAGGGCTAAGATGTATCAAAAGGGTCCTCATGAGAAGTATGAAATCAGTAATAAAAGCTGTGGGCGAAGCATATGACACTAGTACCTAACGGCGAGATTAAATGTCACTAGCGAAGTAAGATCAGTATAGCGTGGGAAGGTGAAAAGTTGGTGAGAAGTAGTTGAGCATTCATGACTTGTCAGAACGGATAGATTGTCAGGGTTGACTTGTTGACTCAGTGGGAACCTCGTCAGCAATATTTATCCTTAAGAAGACTTACCCGCTGGGAGTCTAATTACCTCGGCGAGACACTCTATCAGCGTATGAAGACAAATCAGTGTCAGAGCGTAATCTGTCTGTATTAG